>JANJGK010004781.1:45000-56100 GCA_039081455.1 Macrobrachium rosenbergii | reverse complement strand
CCTCCCACTTCCCTGACGAAAAGGCATGGGATTTGGGCAAGGGTTCAACCTGCATTGACCAACAGAGAGTAATGGCTACTTGATCTTTTAATGGCCCGGTTGTAAAGAAGAGGGCGGATGCCCATGGTCAATAATCACTTCTCTTTTTTGCAGGCTCTTTTGACGTTGGAAAAACTGAGTTCAGCTTCGCTGAAGATAAGGGAAGTGACCTCTTGTCTTTGAGTCCATTATATACTCCATCATGTCTTATAATGTTAATCATTACGACACAATACTTGGCCAAAAGACCAACTAGAAGAGAATTCTTTGATATTAGTTTGGTCACCATGGAGCTCTGGTAGACCATGGAAGGTAACTCCTTGAGGACTCAACAGCAACTACCAAAAATAGGGTTTTCCTACGTCAAAACCTGTTATTTTTATTTTTATTTATTTATTTACTTATTTTTTATTTATTTTTATTTATTTATTTTTTATTTATTTATTTATTTATTTATGTATTTATTTCTTTATTTATTTATTTATTTGTTTGTTTTTTTTGTTTGTTTATTTTTTATTTATCTTTATTTATTTTTATTTGTTTACTTTTATTTATTTTTATTTATTTATTTTTATTTATTTATTTATTTTTCTTTATTAATTTATTTATTTATTTATATATATTTATTTATTTTTATTTATTAATTAATTTTTATTTATTTATTAATTTATTTTTATTTATATATTTATTTATTTTATTTGTTTTATTTATTTTTATTTATTCATTCTCATTTTTTTTTATTATTATTATTTATTTTTTTTTATTTATTACTATTTAATTATTCTTTATTTATTTTTTTTATTTATTACTATTTAATTATTCTTTATTTATCTATTTATTTATTTTTGTTTATTTAATTTCATTTATTTATGTTTATTTATTTATTTTTAGTTATCAATTTATTTATTTATTTTTATTTGTTCATTTATTTATTTTTATATATTTTTTCATTTATTTATTAACTTATTTTTATTTATTTCAATTTATTTATTTTTATTTATTTATTTATACTTATTTATTTATTTTCATTTATTTGTTTTTATTTATTTATTTTTTATTTATTTATTTATTCATTTATTTATTTATTTTCATTTATTTATTTACTTATTTATTTATTGATTTATATATTTTTATTTATTTATTTATTTTCTTTTATTTATTTTTATTTATTTATATTTTTTTATTTATTTGTTTGTTTATTTATTTATTTTTATTTATTTATTTTTATTTATAGTTTATTTGTTTATTTTTATTTATATGTTTATTTATTTATTTATTTTTATTTCTATATTTTTATTTATTTTTATTTCTATATTTTTATTTATTTATTTATTTTTATTTATTTTTATTTATTTAGTTATTTATTTATTTTTACTTATTTATTTATTTATTTATTTCTATTTATTTATTTATTTATTTTGATTTTTATTTAGTTATTTATTCTATTTTATTTTTATTTATTTATTTTTATTTATTAACTTTTATTTATATATTATTTTATTTATTTATTTTCATTCCTTTATTTATTTATTTATTTATTTTTATTTATTTATTTCTTTTTTTATTTATTTCTTTTTATATATTTATTTTTATTTATTTATTTTTATTTATTTATTGTTACTTACTTATTTATTTTTATTTATTCATTTATTTTTATCTATTCATTCTTAGTTATTTATTTATTTTTATTTTTATTTATTTTTATTTATTTATTTATTTTTATTTAATTTATTTTTGTTGTGGTGTAGAATAGATAGGGAAATTAGATAGAAGAGAGAGAGAGAGAGAGAGAGAGAGAGAGAGAGAGAGAGAGAGAGAGAGAGAGAGAAAAAGTTAGGAGAGAGGAGGAGAGAGAAATAAGAATTAAGCGAGAGGCAAAGAATACAGTGATAACGCCCAAATGCTGCTGTTGTATCATGTTATCAATACGCGGGATGTTTACATGAACCATTGCAGTATATTGTGTTGAAGCCATAAAAACAGTCGTAAAAGTGAGAAATAATGGCCTCGCAATTGAAGCTAACCAAAACATGAGTCAGCACAGCCTAAATGCTTACAGCAGCTGGTTCTATAGCCCCGCCTTCTCAGGGAGGCGTTTTCGTGGAAGTTCCAGGAATTTGGAGGTTGGCCCAAGGGATGTACTTCTTCAACCTCCAATCAATTATGTTTGGGAGGGGTCTTTCACACACCCTCCTAAGATCACCTCCAATCAAGTCCTCTTAGGAGAGATTTGAATCACACCCACTACAGTCCTTCCAATCAGCTACTTGAAGGGGAGGCCTTGCTGATTAATCCTTCCAATAAGGCTAGAAGGAGGTGGAGATTGCAGTTACCAAGTTTTTCTTGGAGTTCAACGAGTTAGAGACTAACGAGGAGAGGAGAGTTGAGAACTGTGTCCTTCAAGGGAGAGTACATCTCCCCTCGCTTCCGTGTTCCCCATATAGACTGAGTCAAGAGTGATTCATTTTCTATCATTGTAACTTGTTAATTTTGTACTGATCTTTATAATACTAAGTACTAATTAAAGAGAAGAAATTACCGATCTCGTCTCTATACGCCTTTCTGAGAGATATCAATACTTAAAAATAATAAATATACAAAGATAGCACATCATCCGCAAAGCGATCTGAAGGACACCTCGAAAGAAACCAAGGTAAAAAGAGAAAGACTAAAATTCATACAAACAAACAACAAAGAACATAAAAAAAAGGAGAATAACTCACAACAAATGGTGGCAGCTTACTTGGATCCAGAAGGCGAGACGAAATAAACGAACATTAATGAAATTATCAGTGCAATTCTTTAAGTTACAGTGAAACGAAATTCTACAAAACGAACTTAGATTTTTTATGACGACGACCAAAATATACCTGAAGAAATAAAAACACTCCAGCGAACAAAAAGTTATGAATAGCAGCTTACAAGAGAACATCGAGTGTGAATAAAAACCGTTTTAGTGCGTCCCGAAGCAAAAACATTTTGAATTGTTACTGTCAAATTGAGCAAGACGCCGACAGCAATAATAAGCCAAGTGTTTGCGACATTGCATCAAGTGATTGAAGAAAAACAGCGCACAGACTTTCAACAAGATTCCGAAGGTGGAAAACCACAAGGGAAAAACAACGCAGACATAGTGAGATTTTTTACGCGGATCCAACGACGAAACACTCACCGCGGAAGGCACAACATTTAGCGATATCACGATATCAGCAAAACAACCCAGTAAGTTGGCGATAAATGAAAATATTGTTTGTTCTCTCTATTAATAGGTAAATAAGGAAGATTTTTTTTTTTTTTTTTTGCATCTTGCTATAAGATTGAAAATTAAGAAAACTCTCTCTAGTGAATAAAATTCCTTTTGCATAAATACCAGCATTACTCTCTCTATGATAATTAATTATTTAGTAAATAATTTAGATAGGGAATGTTATTTTTTTTCACTCGGTTGGTGATGATTATTTGAGAAGTTATATATAATTTTGTGTACTTATTATGATGAATTTTGATGATATGATGCCCAATTTCATATAAGAATTTATTTTATGTATTGAAAAAGGTTTTAGTTGTGCACTTGAACTTAATAGAGAATTTAATTTTTTTGTGTGACAATTTGACAAATTATTTTTTATTTTGGTACAATATAACAAAAATTTTCTGTGATTGATGTACTCTGATTGAATAATTTTTTTGTGTGTGGATTGCAACGAGTGTTTGAAGAATTACTGAATACTGTTAGACATTCACATTACGATTTAAGACTGTCGACAATTAGAAGCAGTCGAATTTCAAGACTAAATTCCCACTCCGCTGTAGTGCAAGGAAACACTAACAATAATAACACAAATAACCAGAACCAAAATAGTGTTAATCATTCTAATACCACTAACAATAATAATAATAATAATAACAATACTAATAATACTAATAATACTCGCACCTTACAATTTTATAACATGAATCAGGCAGCCGTCATAACAACCGCCACACGCTTCTGTGGACAGGTGGATGATTCCAATCCTGACAAAAGCAGACTCGAATCCTATACTGTAAATCATTGGCTAGCAGATGCAGATAGTCATATAATTTCAGGGGGAATAACAGATGAAAAAGCTAAAATAAATGAATCCTTGTTGCTCGTCAGCTCAGAACATGGAGACGCACATAAAACTTTGAATCCCACAAGTTTTAGCAAACTTAATAACTATGTAGACTTTAAAGAAATTTGTTTATCACTCTGGGAACCAGTAAATAAGACTGACGGTTTATATAACCTAACTAGATTTCTTAACCCACAATATAAAACAATTGCTAATTTGTATGCAAGCGTGGAGAATGCAATACAGAAAATAACCGAAGACTTAATGAAAACAGGCATTACTATAGGAGACAAGGGTCAGTTTGGGGCTAGTGCCCATAACTTAGTTGAGCTACTACAATGTATTAAATTATGTGTCATTTGGAACCATATATAATATTCTTGGAGAAGAGGAAAAGAAAGCTTTCAGAAAAATAAAACTTGATCCCAAGAAAACAAGCCTTCAAACATTAAAGACAATGAGAGAAGAAAACCAAAAGAAAGAGATAAATGTATCCAAGGAATTCGTGGGAACAACAGAAGCACAAAATGAAAGGAAAGTCAGAAATAATAATCCTAATTTTAAAATGAATAATAAATTCTATGATAATTCCAGACAAGTAGGAAATAAACCAAATACCTTCCAAGGGAAATATGCCCAGAATACTAAAAGAAAATGGAATCCAGATCAAAGGGGAAGAAACAATCTAACAAAGAGTGGACCACACAAACCTTATAGATATGGTCAAAACTCAAACACAAACACTTCAACCCAAGTGAACTATTCCGCTCAAGGGGCGAGACCAAAGACAGCCTGCGAAAACTGCGGGTATACAAATCATTTTACAAATGAGTGTAGAAAACCTAGAATCTGCACGGTTTGTAAGAAAGTAGGACATTTAACAAAGAATTACTTGTTTAAAACACAAGAAGGAAATAAAGAAATAGTTGAATTAAGTAGTAACCGCTCAACATCAAATAAGTCTTCAAATCAATGACAATTAAGAGTAGAAGAATTAGCAAAAAGGAGAAGTGAAGGTTCATCCGCACTATCCATATTGCAGAGTAAAGAAGTTGTATTTTCCATGGATGAAGAAGAAATAATCAGAAAGGATTTACCTATCATTAAAATTCCAATACAGAATAAATTATGCACTGTCCTTATGGATTCAGGTGGTACAGTAAGCATAATTGATAAACACACATTAACAAATTACTTAGGCGTTAAAGAAACGCTAATTCAGGGTCAAAAGAAAATAATAAAAGGAGTAGCGGGTAAACAGATTAAAAGTTTAGGAAATGTGAACTTAGAAATAGACCTTTCGTCACATAAAACTGTTGAAAGTTTTATAGTTCTAGAAGACAGATTCTTTCCCGCACAGGTGTTGTTCTCATATAAATTATTGAAGAAATGTGGGATTATACTGAATTGCCGAGAAGGAAGAATTAACCGTACACAAGATAATAAAAAGAGCGTATGCTTTACGCTTGAAGAAGAAAAGTTTCACCCAAATCTGATCAATTTGTCTGAGACGACTTCAACAAGCGAGAAAGACATACAGAAAATAACTTATCATCAAGAGAACAATCAAACTAAATTGAATGGTAATGGAAAGGAGGAATTTCCACAATTACAGACTAGAAATTTAAGATGTGCACATCCAGAAATTATACCCTCCAACAAAAGAAGTGACCCAGAAATAAATAAAGGTGATCCCCAATGTTCTGAATATGACGAGGAACAAGACATTTATGATGATAAATATACAGAGATAAATACAGAACATTATAGCAATGTAATAATCAGTTGTGATAATGAAGGGAAATTAGTAAATGAGGTACTGTTGTTAAACAAAATAAATAAAGTAGATATAAATGATATACCAGCAGTAACTGAAGACACTAGTATAGATGCAGAACACTGTTACTTTGCAGAGACAAAAGATGAGGAAGTATGTTGTGTAAGCACTGCCGATGATAATAAAGTACAATTTATACTAAACAGACAGGTAATTTTGCATCCAAAGTGTTAACAAAAATACATCTAAGGGGAAAAGAAGAGATAGGAGTTAAAGACGTTCTTTTACTAAATGAAGAGTTACCAGAATTTGTCAGAATGGATAATTCTTTAGTCCACTTGAAGGGTGATACTTGTGAAGTTTATGTCCACAACTACTCAGATAATAAACTAACACTATATGCAGGTATTGTCTTTTGTAAAGGAATACCTATTAACAATCCATTACTAACATTAGAAGAACAAGCATTTTTTTCTGTAACTGGTCAAACATCTGAATTAAGCAAAGAAGTGAATAAAACAGATTTTCCAGAAAACAAAGATAGATTAATTCAAGTATTAGAAAAATACAGAGATGTAATAGCAATAGAAGGAGATAAATTAGGTAGAACAAATGTCCTAAGACATAAAATTGTATTGGATGATGGAACAAAACCATTCTTTATTCCTAATTGCAGATTACCAATAAGCCAAAGACCCATAGTTGATAATTTGATAGAAGAAATGAAGAAAGATGGGGTAGTCATTCCTTCTAAATCTCCATATAATTCTCCATTACTACTTGTTCCAAAGAAAGATGGAAATTGGAGACTTGTGATAGATTATAGAAAGTTAAATTCCAATACCGTCCCCGATAGAATGCCAATGCCAGTGATTCAAGATATGTTAGTTCAATTAGGAGGTGTAAGGATATTTTCATCTTTAGATTTACTTACTGGATACTGGCAAGTACCTTTAGACGAAGAGTCGAAACCGTTCACAGCCTTCAGCACACACAAGGAACACTTGCAATTTGAAGTCATGCCATTTGGACTCACTTCGGCTCCTTTAACGTTTGTTAGATTAATGCTTCAAATATTAGAGGATATAGAAAATGTTGTAGTTTACTTAGATGATGTTAGAATTTTTAGCAAAGATTTAGAAAGTCACCTCAAAACTCTAGATATAGTCCTGGAAAGATTAAGAAGAGCAGGATTAAAAATCAAATTAAAGAAATGTCAATTTTTAATGAAATCTATGGAATATTTAGGACATGTAATTAGTGAAGATGGTCTGCGAATGCAAGCAGGCAAAATAAAAGCAATAGTTGAATATCCAGCTCCTACCAATTTGAAAGCATTGAGACGATTCCTGGGAATGGTAGGCTACTATAGACCTTTCATTAAGGGCTTTGCTACAATAGCCAAACCATTAACAGAATTAACAAAGAAAGATTTCAAATATGAATGGAATAAAGAACAAGAGACAGCTTTCCAAACACTAAAGAGTAAAATGACCAGAAATCCCGTACTAGTCTACCCAGGTTTCTCCAAAGACTTTTACTTAGCCTGTGATGCCTTAAGTACCGGGTTAGGGGCTGTATTATTACAAAAGGACAAAACAAGAATGAGAGCAGTATATCATGCCAGCAGAGTTTTGAATGCTGCAGAGAGAAATTATAGCACAATAGAAAGAGAATGTTTTGCATTATACTGGGGTCTAAGGAAATTTAGACACATAATTTTAGGACATAAAGTCAATGTACTTACTGATCACAAACCAATTTGTAATTTGTTTAAGAAGAGAACTTTTACAAATAACATGAAGTTCAATAGATGGTTCATTAGTGTGCTAGAATTTGCACCAGAATTCAGATATATCCCAGGAAAATTTAATACACTAGCAGATGCATTATCCAGAGCCCAAGAAGAAACAGAGAAATGTATTACCACTAATACTTTTTGTTTTAGCTGTCAAGTGGTAGATTTAGATTTAGAAAGAGTACAAATACAACAAGGGATGGATACAGAAATCAGGCATATAATAGGACAACTAATGACAGATGAATCTTTAAAACCTGATTTTGTTTTAATCGGTGGATTATTGTATAGAAGACCAACAGAGAAGAATGGTTATTCTCGACTATACATCCCAAAAACACTAATCAGAGAAGTTTTAGAACTAACACACTCTTTCAAGTTAGCAGGACATCCTGGAATCAAAAAGACAACTAGAATCATAACCAGAAACTATTTTTGGCCCCATTGTAGTGAGCATGCCAAGAACTTTGTACAAAATTGTGTAGTTTGTAATAGAAATAAAGGTAACGTAAATCCAAAAGCTCCACTTGAAAAATACCCATCGGAGTTTAATCCATTTCAAGTCGTATCTATGGACTTTTTAGGTCCATTTCCTACCACTGTTAGGGGGAATAAACAAGTATTAGTCTTTTTAGACTATCTAACAAGATATGTAGAGATTGTACCAGTAAGAAATAGAGATGTAATTACAGTAGCAGAAGTTCTTAAATCTAGAATTATTACGAGACATTTATGTCCACAAGTTCTTCTTTCTGATAACGCAGCAGAATTTACTAGTGAACTTTTAAGAAAATTATGTGAATTTTATGAGATAAATAAATGTCAAATCACAGCATATAAACCAAGTTCAAATGGAGCAGTAGAAAGAACGAATCGTAAGATAAAGGATATCCTGAAAACTTTAGTTAAACCTAATACAGAAGACTGGGATTTAGCTTTGGAAGACGTACAGTTTACTATAAGCAATACTGTAAATGAGACAGTAGGAGAATCACCACACTACTTGTTATACGGATACGAGAAGAGACTACCAAATATGTTACTAGATGATGCCACACCACCCCGACATACTTATAACTACGATGACTATATTGCCTGGAAAACTAGACGTATGTATGAAACGATCAAACAGATGAGGACTAGACTTAAGGAAGCTCAGAGTGTCCAAGCAAAGTACTATGACAAAAATACAGCTAAACCAAAAATTGTAGTAGGTGCTCAGGTATATGTTCAGAATCATGTTCCAGAAGGTCCTAATATAAAAGTATCTTCAAAGTTTAATGGTCCTTATAGGGTATTAGAAGTGTTGAAGTTAAATAAGCTAAAGATCATAAGTGAGATTGATCTAAAAGAAAGAATTGTTCATACCAATCATGTAAAGGTAATAAAAACAAACTCTTGGTCCAGTAAGAGAATAATTGAATTATTGAAAGAAGATAAACAGGAACCAATAAATACCAAATGCAACTTAAGAAAAAGATAAATTTATGTAAAGTGTTGAACTGTTAGATATAAACAATGTGTAGGCATTAACATACCTCATGTATACTGAATATCTGATAAGGCTTATTCTTACAGGTACAAACATGCGGTTCTTCTTGGTTATCATAACACTGCTTTATGTGTCATCTGAGGTGGCGATCTGGAAGGGTGCACTACTAGAGAAAAAGGGATCTGTGAAATTAATAAAGGACTTGGGCATAGTGATTATTGACATTACATCAGTGCTTATCAATGAAATGACATTGAAAGATGTTCAAAGGGAATTAAAATCATTAATTAGGAAAAGTGAAAATAACAGTGTTTTACCATTATTGGAAAAACTAGATAATGACATAGGAAGTGTGTTAAATACAAGATCCAAACGATCCCTCTCACTTTTTATAGGAACAGCACTTAATCAATTGTTTGGAGTCGCCACGGACTCTAATGAAGAAAAAGAAAGTGCCCGTATAGACAAACTGGAGAAATGGGCAGCAACAAGGGGCATTGTGTTAAATAAGATTATAAGCTCTCAAAACTTAAACAGTGAGGAATTGAAAAAAATAAAGGAATTTATTAATCAAGTGAACACAAATATTACCAAAGAGATTAAGATAATAACAGATGAACAACATTTAATTACATTTATGAACAATGTTAGAACTGTATTGCAAGACCATAAAGATCTGTTAAATGCCATTTTGTTTGCCTATAAAGGAATATTAAGTCCAACATTAATAAACCCAAGAGAATTAGAGGGCATAATTAGTGACTTTTTGGTAAAAGTCATTATACCCCTATGGGGTATAATGATAACCACCAAGGTAGTTAAAAATAAGATCCTTCTAATTTTACCTTTTAATCAAAAAGAGGCAGATGTACTGGTGTCCATACATCCTTTTCCCATGTTGATAAAGGAAAACGTAATTATCTCAAATGTCAACCACATCAATTTTGCATTAGAAGAACATGGGCCAATGATGTCATTTATTGCTGATGCTCAGTTAAGGGATTGTATACTTTTGAAAGGAAAGGAGTATATTTGCAATCTTGACAACCTGTATGAAACTACTAATGCCTATCCTTGTGTTCAAGAAATAATTGAAAACAAAAATCAAGAGACATTACTGTGTACACAATTATCCAAACATGATTTTGTTTCCATCCTAGTAGAACAGTCAACTTTTGTATTTTCACTGAGTAAAATAACAGCAACTATTAATTGCCATAATATAAGTACTGAAATTAATTTCAATAATGTCCATGCTTTTAATAAGACATGCAAGTTAGTTATTCCTAATAAATTATATTATGAACCTCATGTCTTCACAGAAATAACAATCCATAAAAATATCCCATACATGAACTACTCTAGTGAAGTTAAAAAATTTAAACTGTCTCAGTTAGAGTTAAAACAAATAAAAGAGTTGGATTTAGTAGATGAATTTTTCTATTACAAAGAAAATGTTTCACCAGTTCTGTCTCTGTTCAATTAGGTCATAATCATTATTGTAATAATAGTGTTTGCAATTTTGGTCAAACGTGTGGTAATTTCAAATATTGAGAGGATTATAACAGAAATAAAAAGGGCCAATGAAGAATAAATGATCTTATAGACATAATTTACTACTGAATTCTTTATGTATTATTATTTGCATTATCTGTTAAAACAATTAACCATTTTTACAGTATAATAATTCATTATATATATATATATATATATATATATATATATATATATATATATATATATATATATATATATATATATATATATATATATATATGTATATATATATATATGTATATATATATATATATATATATATATATATATATATATATATATATATATATATATATATATATATATATATATATATATATATATATATATATATATATAT
>JANJGK010004781.1:37500-40000 GCA_039081455.1 Macrobrachium rosenbergii | reverse complement strand
ATTGATTTATTTTTATTTATCTACTCATTTTTATTCTTTTATTTATTTTTATTTATTTATTGTCATTTATTTATCTATTTTTATTTTTATTTATTTTTATTATTATTTCATTTATTTATTTATTGTTATTTATTCATTTTTATTTATTTATTTTATCATTTATTTTTATTTATATATTAATTTATTTATTTTTTATTTATTATTTTTTTATTTACTTATTTATTTATTTATTTAATTTTCATTTATTTATTTTTTATTTTTTATTTTTTTATTTTTTTGTTATTTATCTATTTTTATTTTTATATTCATGTATTCATTTTTATTTATTTTTTAATTATTTATTTATTTTTATTTATTTTTTATATTTTGTATTATTTTATTTATTTATTATTTATTTTTATTTATTCATTTATTTTTGTTAATTTTTATTTATTTTTTATTTATTTATTTTTTATTTTTATTTATTTATTTTTATTTATTTATATATTTTATTTATTTATTTTTATCTATTATTTATTTTTATATATTTAATTTTATTTATATTTTTTATTTAATTATTTTACTTATTTATTTACTTAGTTATTTATTTCATTTATTTTTATTTATTTATTTTTATTTATTGAGTTTTATTTATTTATTTTTATTCCTTTATTTTTATTTATTGTTTTATTTATTTTTTTTATTTATTTACTTTTTATTTAAATTCATTTATTTTTACTAATTTATTTACTTTATTTATTTATATATTTATTTTTAGTCATTTACTTATTTTTATTTATCTATTAGTTGGTTCTTTATTTATATTTATTTATTTATCTATTTATTTATATTTTTTACTTATTTATTAATTTTTATTAATTTATTTTTATTTACTTTTTTATTTTTTATTTATGTGACTTTATTTATTTATTTTTATTTATTTAATAATTACTTACTTATTTTTATTTATTTATTTTTTTATTTATATAGTTATGTATTTATTTTTACTTTTATTTATTTGTTTATTTTTAGGTATTTCTTTTTATTTAGTTATTTATTTGGTTTTTTGTATAATTATTCATTTATTTATTTATTTTTATTTTTTAATTTTTTCTTTATGTATTTTTTTATTTATTTATTTTTAATAATTTATTTATTTATTTTTATTTATTTTTATTTCTTTATTTTTTCATTTCTATTTATTTATTTATTTGCTTTTATTCATTTATTTTTATTCATTTATTTATTGTATTTATTTATTTTTATTTATTTTTATTTATTCTCATTTATTTATTTATTTATTTATTTATTTGCTATTATTAATTTACTTATTGTATTTATTTTTGTTTATTCTCATTTATTTTTTTATTTTTTATTTCTGTTTTGACTCATTTTTATTTATATATTCATTTTTGTTCATTTATTTCTTTTTATTTATATATTTTTCGTATTCATTTATTTTTCATTTACTTTTATTTATTTATTTATATTAATTTTATTTATTTATTTATTTTTTATTTATTTATTTACTTATTTATTTATTTATTGAATTTTATCTATTTATTTTTATTTATTTTTATTGATGTCTTTATTTATTTATTTTATTTTAATTATTTAATTTTAATTAATTTATTTTTATTAATTTATTTTTAACTTATTCATTTTTATTTTTTTTATTTTTTTAGTTATTTATTTTATGTTATATTTATTTATTTTTATTTGTTTATTTATTTATTTTTATTTATTTATTTATTTTTATTTATTTAATTAATTAATTTATTTTTTTGTTTATTTATTTATTATTTATTTCTATTTATCTTTTTTATTTTTCATTTATTTATTCATTTATTCATTTATTTACTTTTTTTATTTACTTTTTTATTTGTTTATTTTTTTTTATTTTTTATTTATCTATGTATTTATATATATTAATTTTATTTATTTATTTATTTGTTAGTTTTTATTTATCTAATTTTATTTACTTATATATTTTCATTTATCTATTTATTTATTATTTATTTATTTATTTCTATTTATTTATTTTATTTTACTTTTATTTATTTTTGTTTACTTATTTATTATTTATTGTTATTTATCTTTTTTTATTTTTCATTTATTTATTTATTTATTCATTTATTTAATTATTTTTTTGTTATTTACTTTTTTATTTGTTTATTTCTTATTTATTTTTTTATTTATCTATGTATTTATATTTATTAATTTTATTTATTTTTTTATCTATTTATTTGTTAATTTTTATTTCTTTGATTTTATTTACTTATATATTTTCATGTATTTATTTATTTATTATTTATTTATTTATTTATTTATTATTTATTTATTTGTTTTTATTTTTCTTTATTTTTATTTTTTATTTTCTCTTTATTTATTTATTTATGTTTATTTATTTATTTATTTTAATTTTCATTTTTCATTTACATATTTATTTTTATGTTTTTTATTTATTTTTATTTATTTTATTTAGTTTTTTATTTTTATTTTTATTTATGTATTTCTTCAT
>JANJGK010004781.1:22500-30000 GCA_039081455.1 Macrobrachium rosenbergii | reverse complement strand
TTCTGGATTTTTTGGATTTTTTTATTTTTTTTTTCTTTTTTATTTGTTTATTTTTGTTAATGTTTTTAATTTTTATTTTTATTTTAAATTTTTTTTATTTTTTATTTTTTATATTATTTTTTACTTTTATTCATTTATTTTTATTTATTTTTGATTTATTTATTTTTATTTTATTTATATTTATTTATTTATACCTTTTTATTTATTTATTGTTATTTATTTATTTTTATTTATTTATTTCTATTTATTTATTTTTTATTAATTTATTTTTATTTATTTATTTTTATTTATTTAATTATTTATTTTTTGATTTATTTATTTTAATTTTTTTATAAATTTTAAATTTTTAATTTAATTTTTTTTATGTCTATTTATTATTTATTTACCTATTTTTGTTTATTTATTTTTATTTATTTATTTATTTTTAATTATTTATTTATTTAATTTTTTTATTCTCATTTATTTATTTATTTATTTATTTATTTATTTATTTATTTATTTATTTATTTATTTATTTATTCTCATTAGTTTATTTATTTATTTATTTATTTATTTATTTATTTATTTATTTATTTATTCTTATTTATTTGTTTATTTATTTTTGTTTAATTACTTATTTATTTTTATGTATTTATTTATTTCCTTATTTTTATTATTTTGTTTATTTTTATTTTTCTATTTATTTATTTTTATTTATATTTTATATTTATTTTTATTTATTTATTTATTTTTTATTTATTCAGTTTTATGTATTTATATTTATTTATTTATTTATTTTTATTATTTTATTAATTTATTAATTTAATTTTATTTATTTGTTTATTTATTTTTACTTTCTTATATTTACTAATTTATCTATTTATTTATTAATTTTTATTTTATTTATTTTTTAAATTAATTTTATTTATTTTTTTATTTACTTTTATTTATTTATTTTTATTTTTCCTATTTATTTTTATTTATTTATTCTTATTTATTTAATTATCTTCATTTATTTATTCTTATTTATATATTTATTTTTATTTTTATTTATTTTTAATTTTTATTTATTTATTCATTTATTTATTTTTATATATCGATTTATTTTAATTCAATTATTTTTATTTATTTTTAATTTTTATTCATATATTCTTATTTATTTAATTATTTATTTTAATTATTTATTTATTTTTATGTATTTATGTATTTATTTATCCGGTTATAAAATCTTAATTATCTCTCCCCCGGGCTGTCCAGAATAAAAAGACTGTTCCAGGACAAGGCCGAGTTAATTTACAAATCTCCCGTCACTTCAGGAGTCAATAGTGGTATTTTTTTTTTTTATTTCGCATTTTATCATTTATTTTCATTAGTAGTGAGTCTGGGCTAGATATTGGGCATTAGTATAATTTACTTAGGTGATTAGAAACTATATCATCCTCACCCTAGCTTTTGATCAAAACAGTTTAATGTATGACTTCAATTCTCCAGATTTCAGTTCATTTTACGTCTTCTCGGTTAGATGCGCAGAACAAGTGTCAAACTGTTTTCGGCTTCAGACCTATCATGGAAAGGTGGGGCGACGTGTCTGCCATATCTATGCGATATCCAAACTTAGGTCAAGGTTTTATGAATCAAATCTGGGAAAAGTGGCAACATCTAAAACGTACTACAAATTCGTGGTCATTCTGGTTTGACTATCATATTGATAACTGGCGAATATAGAAATTTATAAGATAGCGGCATGGGTGGTATTGACTGATATGATCGGCTGTTATTTACGGCTCTAGTCACCTCCCACCCACAACGAATTTGATGGGCTTGATATTAGGGCCTAGAATTATAACGAGTCCTTTTGAAAGATTCCGGTTCCTTCTTTCATTGATGATGGTCACTTCGGAATTCCCTTGTCGACGGTCAAAATTCATGGGGAAAGTAAAAGTAGTTTAACTTGCCTGTATGAAAGGAAGATCACTAAATCCGTCATTGTTCATGAAACAAGGAATTGGTATGGGTCAAAAGGACTGAGGATAATCTGAGACATCATTCTCAAACTAATGTTCGAGTGGTTCCACCCACCAAACTCGATGCAGGTGGAAGGAAGGAAAGGAGATATGAAAACAACAACTGATCATTAGCCCTGAATATATTGATGATGAAATAGATAAGATTAGGAATGCAGGCAAAAAATTGAAATATCCTGATAGTGTATTAAACAGTGCATTTGAAGCGGCAAAAAAGACTATGTATCAAAACCAGAAAGAACCTTACAACACAAAAAATTTGCTTGTTTTGCCTTATAATAATAATATGAAAGATATCCCTCATCTTCTTAAGAATTTTGGTGTTAATGTCGCATTTAAGAACAATACAACAATGAAAAATGTACTTATCAAGAACTCCCCAGACAATACTAAAGGGTGTGTATATAAAATTCCGTGTAAGTCTTGTGACAACTTTTATATTGGCCAAACCGGGAAAGCACTGGAAAAAAGAATTGAACAACATAAGAAATGTGTGAGATATGCACAAGGGAACAGTGGTATATTTGTACATGTTAGTGAGAACAATCATGCTATCAACTGGGAAGGGGCAAAAAGGATTGTATATTCTAATAATGCACTGGAAAGGAACATCATTGAATCTAGCTTTATAAAAGAAAGTTACAACCATAATATGAATATCAGTCAAGGGATGTATAAACTTGATCCTTTAATATCAAAAGAAATTGAAATAGGATTATCATATTTGTAAACACAGTACGAGGGTAGTAATGTTAATGAGTTTCCAAACTCCGCCTCCATGACACCTGTCAGGTGTGGATCTGAGGTGGGGTATGGTCTGTTTATCAGCAATGTCCCCTGAGAGTCTATTGTGATTTTTAGCCAAATGAGTTTTAAAGGCCACTCCTACCTCGACACCGGCCTGAGTGGGGATATGGAGTCTTTAACGGTTGTGTATGTTCGTCAGTACTGTTCTTGTAGTATATATATTTGTGACTTCTCACACTTTGTATCAGTCCTTCGTCAATGGCTTGGAAATAAAGTCGAAACCGGTCAGGACCTACACCCCGTTTCTTATTTTTCACCTGTGGTAATGTGTGATAAATGAATCACGTACAAAAGTGATAATAATCATCAATGGATACCACGCGCTCCTTCCGATCTTTCTGTGTTCTTTTCCCCATCTTGGAATATGCCGTCAGAGAATTTGCCGACGCCCTCACTCAAGCTCATACCAACAAGGAACACCTGCGGTTTTTACGTGAATGTCGGGATGAACAAGTGATACCAAGATCGTTCATAACCAATTCCTTGCTGAAATTAGAAGACCAACCCTTCGGTGAAATACAACGTGCCATATTGGAAAAACATATCAACATCAAAACATTGGAAACCAAAAAGAATTTTGAAGATCTCACGAGAAAAAGACGACATTTTGAAGCCTCAATACCACCAGATTGGAGAGATTCCCTACGTGAATATTGTCATATGAAGATGAGGAATCAAGTGTATCGGAAACTGAAAAGTAAACACGATAATAAAATGAAACTGTTGATTGAAAGAAGCCCTTGGACCAACAACGCCAATCATGAATGTGTCGTCAACTTATCAAACAAACAGCTGGATAGAAATGTAATTAGTGCCTTAAGCTACGGTTTAAACTTTGCTTTATCTCCTGGCGGAAGGAACAGTGTGGAAATAACTAAAGGACTGTGTAATTTGGAAAAATATAGTGATTTAACGAATGAAGAAGTGAACATGGTTAAGGGAGTGATTTATGGAAGTATGAAAAAATCAGACACCACAAACGTCCCCAAAAGATTTATGGTTGCTATTAATGAACTGAAAAAAGATAAAAATATACACATGACAAAAGCAGATAAATCAGGCGCCCTTGTAATTTTAAATAAAAGTGAATATATAGAAAAAATGCAAAATCTTTTAGGTGATGATAACACATATAAAGAATTAAATAAGAACCCGATAGACAATGTGAATAGTGGTTTCAATAAGAAAGTGAAAAACCTGTTAAAAGGTAACGAAAGCCTTATAAAGAAGTTGTGTGTGACCTCTCCATCGCTACCATACATGTATGGTACAATAAAAACTCACAAAGCAAACTTTCCTGCCAGGCCAATTATCAGTTCAGTTAGTTCCGCATCATACAAGCTAGCGAAGTACTTAGTAGATATTCTCAACCCATTAGTAGGTACCATCTCAAATGCAAATATCAAGAATAATGTGGACCTGATAAATAAACTAAATAGTGTAGAGATTAATAGTGAATCCAGGCTTGTAAGTTTTGATGTTGTATCACTATTCACAAAGGTGCCAATAGATGATCTGATGGCGTTTTTATCTGAATTGTTAGAGAACACACAGCTGGATATCCCATTTCCTAAAAGTACTTTAATTGAACTGATTAAATTATGTGTAAAAGATTGTAAATTTGAATTTAATGGTAAATTTTACTCACAAAATTTTGGTATGGCAATGGGAAACCCTCTATCCCCCGTGTTAAGTAACTTATATATGGAATTTTTTGAAAAGAAGATATTAAACAACATAATCCCACGTAATGTAACATGGTTTAGGTATGTTGACGACATAATTTGTGTATGGCCAGGGAACCAAGATGTAAAAAACTTTTTTGCCAAGTTAAATCAATTAGTGCCATCAATTAAATTCACGATGGAAATGGAAGATGATGGGTGCTTACCGTTTTTGGATGTCCTCATACGAAGAAATAGTAGTGGGTTTAAATATAGTGTGTATAGAAAACCCACTAATATTTCTTCCTATGTGCATTACTATTCTGGACAAAGCAATAAGGTTAAAAAGTCAGTGTTTTCATCTATGTTTTTAAGAGCATTACGGGTATGTAGCCCTGAATATATTGATGATGAAATAGATAAGATTAGGAATGCAGGCAAAAAATTGAAATATCCTGATAGTGTATTAAACAGTGCATTTGAAGCGGCAAAAAAGACTATGTATCAAAACCAGAAAGAACCTTACAACACAAAAAATTTGCTTGTTTTGCCTTATAATAATAATATGAAAGATATCCCTCATCTTCTTAAGAATTTTGGTGTTAATGTCGCATTTAAGAACAATACAACAATGAAAAATGTACTTATCAAGAACTCCCCAGACAATACTAAAGGGTGTGTATATAAAATTCCGTGTAAGTCTTGTGACAACTTTTATATTGGCCAAACCGGGAAAGCACTGGAAAAAAGAATTGAACAACATAAGAAATGTGTGAGATATGCACAAGGGAACAGTGGTATATTTGTACATGTTAGTGAGAACAATCATGCTATCAACTGGGAAGTGGCAAAAAGGATTGTATATTCTAATAATGCACTGGAAAGGAACATCATTGAATCTAGCTTTATAAAAGAAAGTTACAACCATAATATGAATATCAGTCAAGGGATGTATAAACTTGATCCTTTAATATCAAAAGAAATTTGTAAATTGTTTAAACTTTAAGGTAGGCAGTAGAGATGTATGAAAATAGGATTATCATATTTGTAAACACAGTACGAGGGTAGTAATGTTAATGAGTTTCCAAACTCCGCCTCCATGACACCTGTCAGGGGTGGATCTGAGGTGGGGTATGGTCTGTTTATCAGCAATGTCCCCTGAGAGTCTATTGTGATTTTTAGCCAAATGAATTTTAAAGGCCACTCCTACCTCGACACCGGCCTGAGTGGGGATATGGAGTCTTTAACGGTTGTGTATGTTCGTCAGTACTTTTCTTGTAGTATATATATTTGTGACTTCTCACACTTTGTATCAGTCCTTCGTCAATGGCTTGGAAATAAAGTCGAAACCGGTCAGGACCTACACCCCGTTTCTTATTTTTCACCTGTGGTAATGTGTGATAAATGAATCACGTACAAAAGTGATAATAATCATATATATATATATATATATATATATATATATATATATATATATATATATATATATATATATATATATATATATATAGTCTCAGTTAAATAAAGACAGAATCAATATTTTACGTAACCTTAAGAACGATAATAGTACAGTTATTACCAAGCCAGATAAAGGTAGGGGTGTTGTATTAATGAATAGGTCTGATTATTTAGATAAAATTAATGAAATACTCTCTGACAATACAAAATTTAGGATTTTAAATGTAGATATTGCGAGTCACATTTTGAAATTAGAAGACAAACTAAATAGGTTGCTTAGAGGTCTGAGAGATAAGATTGGGGAAGCTACATATAGCTCTTTATTTGCTTCAGGGTCTAAGCCTGGTTATTTGTACGGTCTGCCTAAGGTACATAAAATAGGAAACCCTTTAAGACCTATTATTTCCTCAATTGGTACTTTTAGTTATAACCTGTCCAAGTTTTTGGTTCCAGTTTTAAACCCTCTAACTTTAGGTGAATTTAACATATCTAATTCTTCCAAATTTGTTAAAGAATTATGCTCTTTCAATTTTAACCAAGATGTTGTAATGGCTAGTTTCGATGTAACCTCTCTTTTCACCAATATCCCATTAAAAGAAACAACCGACATTATTCTTAATAATATATGTGAAAACCATTTATCAGTGTTTGGACTTAATAAAATAGACTTGCAAAAATTATTACATTTAGCAACTGCTGATGGCATTTTTACTTTTGATGGTAAATTATATAATCAAATAGATGGAGTAGCTATGGGAAATTCCCTTGGACCTGTATATACGGACTGCTTCATGGGTTATTGTGAAAGGATTTGGATGTCTGAATGCCCTAGTGCTTTCAAACCTTTGTATTACCGTAGGTATGTAGATGATACTTTCCTTGTGTTTAAGGAATTATCACATGTTGATTTGTTTTTTGAATATTTTAATTCTCGTCACCCTAACATTTCTTTTACTTGTGAGACGGAACAGGATAATAAGTTGTCATTTTTAGATGTACAGGTATACAGAAATAGTGGCAAATTTGAGACCTCTGTTTATAGGAAAAGTACTTTTACTGGCTTGGGATTGAATTACCTCAGTTTTTCGCCAAAGTTGTATAAGATGAACTCAATACGCACTTTGATTAATAGAGCCTACAATGTTTGTTGTGATTTTAATTTATTTCATCAAGATATGGTTTTCCTCCAGAATTATTTTTCTGAAAACTCATATCCCATTTTTGTATTTTACAAAGTTCTGAAAAATTAAAAAAAAAAAAAAATTTTTTAAATGAAAAGTTTTGTCCCAGACCGGTGTACAGTACTGCTAGTAAAGATGTAAAGTACATTAAATTGCCTTACCTTGGTCATAGTAGCTATATGGTCCGAAAAAAGTTACAAGAAATACTTAAGCATTGTTTCCCTCAAATCAGTTTCCGGTTTGTTTTCTGTAATCCTTTTACAATGAGATCACTTTTGAGAGAGAAGCCTACTCTGCCTGTGGACCTTAATTCCTGTGTCGTTTACTTGTTCACTTGTTCGCAGTGTGGTCTGCGATACGTGGGATCTAGTTCCCGCTGGCTCAGAC
>JANJGK010004781.1:7500-20000 GCA_039081455.1 Macrobrachium rosenbergii | reverse complement strand
TTCGTGTGTGTGTGTGAGTTGGTGAAGAGTACCTGGTCATTAATCATACTTTCTTCGTTTATTCTCCCCATGATTTGGTCACAGAGTTTATTTAATAGCAGCGCATTTAAATCTTTTATTTTTTAACACCGAGTACATTCACACATGAAAACATAAAATAAAAAATCATAGCATTTCTCCTAACCATATTAAATTTTTCTATGACACAGTATTCACTTTCGTTTCCACTGGCATCAAAAAAGTTGCGCCCGAGAGGAAACTGACAGCCAGCATAGCACGTCTTTCCAGCCGATTTCCCGCATTAGTAACAGAACGGCGGCTCCTGGGCGATCAAAATTCGCAGGAAAACATCTTGCTCGTGAAACTTCTGACAGTTTACCTTCGAGGTGAAACACCGAGGCCCACTTCCCGGGGAATTGCCGCATCAAGGGGAAAGGATGGTTGCTATCGTGATCAGTGACAGGGATACGTGATCTTAGTAAAAAAAAAAAAAAAAAAAGAATTCCGGATACACAAAGGAAAAAATATCCGACTATGGGAACTCTTTAAAATGGTCTGATGTGTTGTCCGAGATTGTTTAATAATAATAATTCCCAATTACCCAGACACTCTACCCATTTTCATTTCAGATGACCGTCTGGATTACGAGATTGAGAGGACAGTCGATGCATATTAATCACACTCTACCCACTTTCATTTTTGGATGAATATCTGAATTACGAGATTGAGAGGACAGTCGGTGCATATTCATCACACTCTACCCACTTTCATTTTTGGATGAATATCTGAATTACGAGATTGAGAGGACAGTCGGTGCATATTCATCACACTCTACCCATTTTCATTGCAGATGAACGTCTGAATTACGAGATTGAGAGGACAGTCGATGCATACTCATGATTTATTCATCCTTTAGAACACGGTTTGCAAAAGATACCATGTTTTGAGTACTGTGGAAAGTTAGAGAGTGCACATATTTAAGAGAATTTTATTTCTTTGCTGATATTTTATTGTATTGGTAATCTTGTTATGTAAATGATTTTCTTGTTTAATTTTCGCTTTCATATGGCGTAGTTATACTGATCTTATTAGTCTAAATTTTTGTATAATAAAATCTTATATAAGTGGAATAAACTGCATTATTATTATTATTATTATTATTATTATTATTGTTATTATTGTTATTATTGTTATTATTATTATTATTATTATTATTATTATTATTATTATTATTATTATTATTTGAATAATCATTAGAGAGACATTATAGATGAACCTCCATATTATTTGGGAGCTTGAATATCTAGTCATTGCCCCTGTAGGCTTGTTCCATATGAATGGGATTTTACCTTCTGAATAATAATAATAATAATAATAATAATAATAATAATAATAATAATAATAATAATAATAATAATAATAATAATAATAATAATAATAATAATACAGACGTCCCAGGATGTCAGCTGACTTAACTTTGGGGAACAATGGCATTACCTGAATGATTGGATTACCTATCACTGAGTAAGCACCGGATTTCTCTGGTAAAAATTCCTTTTGAACTCTATAAATATTTTCATAACATAACTCTGTCAGTAACTCTTTTCATTTTCATTCGTCTGAAAATAAGAGTCGAGAAGTTTCTTCAAAGTTCGTCACATACTTATTTTTAAACATTTAAAAATTTGGATTGATTGTGAATTTTTCTACAATTATTATTATTATTATTATTATTATTATTATTATTATTATTATTATTATTATTATTATTATTATTATTATTATTATTATTATTATTATTATTATTATTATTATTATTATTTGGGAGAAAAGCTCTATCATGAGAGTTCATAAATGTTCTAAAGGGTCCACGATAAAACTGTTTGAGACTCGTGTAAAATTTTTAAAAGCTTTCGAACCCTTCTCTTGTGACTGAAGTTGAACCCAGAGTAGGGTTCGAAAGCCTTTAAAAATCTTACACGAGCCTTAAACAGCTATATTATTGTGGACCCTTTAGAAAAATTATTATTATTATTATTATTATTATTATTATTATTATTATTATTATTATTATTATTATTATTTTTTTTTTTTTTTTTTTTTTTTTGGAATGTGTGCATTATTATTTATTTTTTTAATTTGGAATATGTGCAAAAGCAACAAGCGAGCAAAGCTCGCTTCAACACAACAGAATGACAAGATGCACTGAGGGAAAAACCGGCAAAAGAATTAAATACAAAGATAACAATTGAGTTACGAAACATATGTGTATACACACCCAAACGAAACGCAACAGAAATCATATACAATAAGACGAAAATTTATCATTCGTGGTGCTTCAAAACAAGTATTGTTGTGGCAGACGTCCAATTAATGAAATTTACTTCTGGAGTCTATCAAATAATAATAATAATAATAATAATAATAATAATAATAATAATAATAATAATAATAATAATAATAATAACAAGATTTAAATTGTGATTCTTCTGATGAATATATATATATATACTACCATTCGATGTCCACATTAAATACCAATTTCATTTAATAATAATAATAATAATAATAATAATAATAATAATAATAATAATAATAATAATAATAATAATAATCAGCAACGAAGGACAAGAAGACGAACTAAGAGACGATGCCACAGAAGACGAGGGGAATGATGAGCTACCAAACACCGGCACACGAGGAAATACCGGAATTAACAGAGAGGTCGGAATGGGTGGAAAAGACCAGACGATGGATGAAGCCAGATACAGAAAGAACAAAGATCCCCTCCAGGAAGGCCTACAACACAAAGAAACTAAGAGAGGAAACAAAAGCAGTTAATGAAATAATGACACTAATAAACACTACCAGTATCACAGAAACAAATAACCTGGCATATGCAGGAGCAAGACTAGTAATAAACTATAACTCAGGGGGATACAAATACCACCATCAAAACCAACCCAACAGAAACCAAAACGGCAACAGCCTTGGAAAAGGTGCCTGGAAAAACAAACCATGGCGATGAGACCTGACTTGAGTAAACTGAAAGAGATGGTAGAAAAGAGGCTACAATGCAAGAAAACAAGAGTGGAACTGAATGTTAAATACAAAGTACAGGAGAAGGGACTAAACAACACAACAGAAGATATAAAACAGAGGCTTAAAACCAAAGCACAAAAAATACAACGGTACATGAACAGGAATAAAGGATACTAACAGAACAAACTCTTCGGAAACAACCAGAAAAGACTATACAGCCAACTAAGAGGGGAAGACAACCACCAGGAAATTCCTGAAGCCGAACCAAGTAGGTGACTCTGGGAAAACATATGGAGCAATCCGGTATCACACAACAAACATGCAACATGGCTCCAATAAATCAAGACAGAAGAAATGGGGAGAATAAAACAAAGATTCACCGAGATCACAACAGACACAGCCAGACACTAACTAAAAAAAAAAATACTCAAATGGAAAGCCCAGATCCCAATGAAGTCCATGGATATTGGCTCAAAAACTTCAAGGCCCTACACCCACGAATACCAGAACAACTCCAGCATTGTATCACAAACCACCATGGGCCCAAATGGATGACCACAGGGAGAACATCCTAAGTACAGAGAGACAAGAACAAGGGAAATATGGCAAGTAACAACAGACCCATCACCAGCCTATCAATAATGTGGAAGTTACTAACAGGTATCATCAGTGAAAGGCTATACAACTACCTAGAGGATACAAACACCATTCTCAAGTCAAAACATGACGAAAGCCATACACACATAGGCAGTACCAGTAATCAGATACAGCGCTAGAGAAGTGGAGTGGACGAAGGCTGAACTCCGCAGCACAAACCAGAAAACTAGGAAACACATGAAAATATACAAAGCACTACACCCAAGAGCAAATACAGACAGACTATACATAACACGAAAAGAAGGGGGGAGAGGGCTACTAAGCACAGAGGACTGCGTCAACATCGAGAGCAGAGCACTGGGGCAATATCTGAAAACCAGTGAAGATGAGTGGCTAAGGAGTGCATGGGAAGAACGACTGATAAAAGTAGACGAAGACCCAGAAATATACAGACAGGAGAATGAAAAACAGAACAGAGGAATGGCACAACAAACCAATACACGGAGACCACATGAGACAGACTAAAGAACTGGCCAGCGATGAAACATGGCAATGGCTACAGAAGGGAGAACTCTAGAAGGAAACAGAAGGAATGCTAACAGCGGCACAAGCTCAAGCCCTATGAACCAGATATGTCCAAAGAACAATAGATGGAAATAACATCTCACCCATAGCAGGAAGTGCAACATGAAAGACGAGACCATAAACCACACAGCATGCGAATGTCCGGCACTTGCACAGAACTAGTACAAAAAAGGCATGATTCAGTAGCAAAAGCCCTCCACTGGAGGCTGTGCAAGAAACACCAGCTAGCTTGCTGTAATAAGTGGTACGAACACCAACCTGAGCGAGTGATAAAAAACGATCAGGCAAAGATCCTCTGGGACTATGGTATCAGAACAGATAGGGTGATACGTGCCAATAGACCAGACGTGACGTTGACTGACAAAATCAAGAAGAAAGTATCACTCATTGATGTTGCAATACCATGAGGCACCAGAGTAGATGAGAAAGAAAGAGAAAAAATTGAGAAGCATCAAGACCTGAAAATAGAAATAAGAAGGATATGGGATATACTAGTGGAAATTGTACTCCTAATCACAGGAACACTAGGCACTATCCCAAGATCTCTGAAAAGGAATCTGGAAAAACTAGATACCAAAGTAGCTCCAGGACTCATGCAGAAGAGTGTACTACTGGAGACTGCGCACATAGTGAGAAAAGTGATGGACTCCTAAGGAGGCAGGATGCAACCCGAAACCCCACACTATAGAAACCACCCAGTCGAACAGGATGACTGTAATAGACTCCCCCCCCCCAAAAAAAAAAATAATAAAAATAACAATAATATTCTTTATTTATTTTCTATATTACCGAATATACAAATAAAATGACCTATGATGATGCAAATTTCAAGAGAAATAAATAACAATGAAATATCATATTCACCACTCATTACAGTAAAAGCGATGTCGTGTCTTTATATATCAAATGCGCTTAGCGAAACGCGAACAATAATGGGAGTCCCGTCTGCAAATTACATTGATAAATTTCGGGTCATTTAACAGGGGAAACGCCGAACCTTTTTACTCTCGAACTGAATATCACAATTCACAATTAAAAATGATGGCCATGATAAATAAAGCGTAATGTTATTGTTCAGTTACCGGTATCGTGAAAATGGAGTCAGGCTGAAAAATGATTATATATTAAATATTTTTATGTTTATTTTTATGCAAAGGTCATTAGGAGGGGCGAAACAATGCCAGTATCTAGGTAAGTATAGTTCTATGGCTATACAGTTCCCTATACCGCTGACTATACAAATTAACCATAAGTTTCGTATTATTATCTGTAAAAACGGAATAAGAGCCATAAGCCTTTGTCAGCATCCTACATAAAGACAACAGATTTGTTTAATGCTTGTATAAATAATTTTTTTATATAAACTTTCTTGCAATCTCATCGCTCGAGTTTGAAAGCTTAATAGTCTTGAAAAAATGCTTTTATGTTTATGCATCAACATATATATATATATATATATATATATATATATATATATATGATTAATGATTATCATCAAGCATGAGGAAATGGAAGAAGCATCTGAGAGGAATGGCCTTATTTTGCGGAAACTCCAGACTGGCGTATGAGAGGTATTACACACAGAGGGTGGGGGTGGGGTGGGGTGGGGTGGGGGTGGAGTTGCTAAGAATATCATTTTCATTCAAAAACTGTATATCTCTCTCATAGTTATTGGGATCCTAATTACTTGTTATAACATTTAGAAAATCCTGAAAAGAAACTCTGTCACCGATGTTTTGTAGTAACACAGTTCCGTAACTGCTCTTCTCTTTTGGCATAATACCAATTCAAAGATGGCCTATATCACCAACTTCACAGCTCAGATAATTGACTCTTAACCGTGTAAGTAAAGCAAAGTTAAATTCGATCTCAACTTTTACGGGCATTCAAAATGTGGCATCCACCATCTCATTTCATTATAACTATCCATTCAGTCTATTCACTTTGTTGTCCATCAGTTCAGTTAGCGTCAGTGTCTACTAGAGTCTGGGAAGTCAGAATTTGTTAGGTCCGACTGGGAGTTGAATCCTTGCGATATATATTACCCGTTCTCTCTCTCTCTTTCTCTCTGAAAGGGAACATAAATGTCATGTTAATGGGTAACTGTAGATTAGCATAAGTGAGTATATAAGATTCATGTGTGGCTCTGTGACAAAATTACCACACAGTAAGAGTTCAGCGCTGAATGACCTCATTGGTCCCAGTGCTTGGCCTTTGGCCTAAATTCTATATTCAATTCAATTCATGCAGTAAGCCAAGTGTTACAGACTTGGCACTTAGCTATAATGGGGGAGATGGGTTTGTAGTAATTTTCCAGTATATAATGAAAACAACATAAAATATAGGAAACAAAGATTTCTTCTCATTAGAATTTTTTTAATAACAAGGCCTCTTTATATTTCATGGTTAACAATGGAAAGTTTATTCTGTTTTTCGTAGGGCACATTACTTTTTAAGAAATCTATATTTTTCTATCTGAAAATTCTTTAAACTAAGCAGGTGTACTTCAGTCGAGTCAATAAAATTTTCACTTTACTTTAACCTGCTTTGAACTTTTATTTTTTGTTTTCTGTAAAAGAAAACTATTGTGAGTGCTTTGTATGTCCGTCCGCACTTTTACTGTCCGCACTTTTTCTCACCGCCCCCAGATCTTAAAAGCTACCGAGGCTAGAGGGCTGCAAATTATTATGTTGATCACCCACACTCCAGTCATCAACCATACAAAATTGCAGCCCTCTAGCCTCAGTAGTTTTTATTTTATTTGAGATTAAATTTAGCCATAATCATGCATCTGGCAACGATATAGGACAGGCCACCACCTGGCCGTGGCGGGTACAGCATTATACCGAGACCACCGAAAGATAGATCTACTGTCGGCGTCCTTGATTATTCCCTGTACATAAAACTCGATTGCGCCGAAGAGACTTTGGCGCATTTTCTACTTGTTTTGCTATTATTTCGAAGCATTCCTTCCCACCCCGTTTCGATATGCAACCGGTAATCACAGCATCTCAAGGAAGCTGTTGCAAGAGCAGTCTCTCTCGTTTTTCGTTTCCCGTATTTACCAAAACTCTCCTATTCAGACTCGATGTAAAATTGGAGGCCGTTTTTAAACAACGGCTGAAGTTGAGAGCATCGTTTTCCCGAAAATAACAATTATAAGACAAACTAAACCCCAGAGTAGAATTGCATCATGCAGGAGCGAAGAGATTCTTATCTTCTTTACGCTCCCTCTTGAAAACCATTTATAAATGCATTCGCTGACAAATAGCTCGAAGGCACAAGATGGCTTGCTTGTTTACTCGATTTCTCGCTCGCTCGTTTGAGGGAAATGGAAAACATGTTTTCATATTTTCTCGACAATGCGCCGGATGTTGTGCTCACGTTTTCGAGTTGCTACATCGCCAATGGCCGTAAGAGTTTAATTCTCTTTCCTCCGGGATAAATGCGCCTGAGACACTTTTCAGCAAAACAGTTGGCTGGTTTCTTGGCCGCAGGATTTGGTTCAGTCGTCCTATAACTGGTTTATTTATCGCAAACCTACACAATCCAAAAGGAAAAAAATCCAACTAATTGGTTAGATTTTGTGTACCTCGCGAAGAAATAGCCAAAAAGACAATTCAAGTTAAGTATACCTTAGTTTAACCAGACCACTGAGCTGATTAACAGCTCTCCTAGGGCTGGCCCGAAGGATTACTTATTTTACGTGGCTAAGAACCAGTTGGTTACCTAGCAACGGGACCTACAGATTATTGTGGAATCCGAACCACATTATACCGAGAAATGAATTTCTATCGCCAGAAATAAATTCCTCTAATTCTTCATTGGCTGACAATTCAAGTAATAATAATCTTTCCCTTAAGCATTTGATGAATATCTGCAGCTCTGTAATTCCTGTCTTCATGTGTTCAATCCCATTACGACTACATTGTAATTTGTAATATTCGAAGCTCATTATCACTTTCTTTTGACAGCCAATTCGGCCTGTAATTCAAATTACCAGAGAAGGAAACGTTAGATGATAACTGGAGAGAAGCAGCCACTATTCCAAAACATTAAAAAACCTCCTCATTACAGGCGTTACAAGTAGCAACAAATGTATCGGAATTTTTTTATACCTCAGGAAACTTTTTTCTCATATATATATATATACACACACACACACGCCTCTGCGTGTTTATGCAAGTTCAGTGTGTTGTTTATTTCGCTTCCGTAAAGGAAAGTGGAATTACCAAAATACTCCCACAATAAAGAAGACTAACGGCGGCGTTAGATTTCCAAGCATTCGCCATGTCTTGCTCGTATCAAGCAAATATTTTCTGAACATTACCATGAACATGTGTTAACGTTATAACCCGACGCTTATGTGAAAACACAGTTTACAAAGCAGCTATGAATGTATGAGTAATGCGTGGGAAATGCCGAGCACCGCTTTCATAGCGGCAGTAAAAAGCGAGATTCAACGCCCCCAGGCCCCCCTTTTTTTCTAATGACACAGACATCCAAATTTCTTTTGCTCTAAGGAGTATTATTTATACTCACGTTGCTGTTGCGCTGTTATCATATTCATTCGAGATTCATCTTCTGCGTTTGCATGAGAAAGCGAGACACGGCCGGCGCGGTGTTATTGACGTGAGAAAATGCTTTCATATCTGAAAAGTGTTCATAACGCGGAGACATGCTCGGAAGCTGCGTGGCCTTCGGCTGCGTGCGTTTGCTTGAAGGTGTTTGCCTGAGACAGAATATTGAAATGTGTGGGTGGAAAATAATGAAATTTAATTAAAATAAAACGGGGGTGCAGATGTTAATTAGGATTGATTATGAAACGAATGAAACGTGGTCAGGCGAAAACTGGAAAATGAGTGTAGCAGTTACAAGGGAGTAACTTATCAAAATACTTGAATCGAAAACCCAAAATAACAACAAACAAACAAACAAACAAAAAAAAACGTGAAAGATGGTGGTCATTGTATGATAAGGAATGATAAGAGATCATAAGTAAAACTTAAAAAAGAAAATTTACATGTGCACAGGAACGCACTTTCGCTTCATAAATATTCAGGGAGAGTCATTAAGACAAATATCAATTAGACATCGGCATGCAATCATTTTCTCTTTTATCAGGTTTCAATCTTTATGATAAAGCGAACTCTGAAAATTGATAAGTAAAGTCTTGGATGGAGACGGCACTGAAGGTATTACCAAGAAGACAGGGTCCAGAATATTAATCTCTTCAAAATAAAGATAATTTTTATATGATAATACGCTTATGTTGAACTGTAAAACACAATGGTGCATAACTATTGCAATTAAAAAAAAAAGCACCAGGATAGTACTGTGAAAAAGTGATGCTCGCATTAAAGATATGTTAACATTTCTCTTTGACCAGCAGACCATTTAAAATCTTGCGTCATTAATATCTGAAGGCTCTTTTCAGTGGAAAACCTGGAATTGCGTGGGAATGTTTGCCTCCGCTGATTACACTTCACGTGCAAAGGAAATCTTTTTCCAATTCCTGTTGCTCTCACATTTTCCATTAAAGGGTAAATTATGCAAGATGTGATTACGACAAAAGAAAAATGTCGGGAGAACCCTTGCCTGGGAAGCTTATCTTTCCAATTACCGAGAGTATTTTTAGTGTATTTTTCGTTCTCTTTGTAACTTCGGTATATATCTCTTCCTTATTTTATTCATATTTTTCTCTTGATGCTGTTTGACCCTGTGTGTATTTGGTACCCTTGTTTTTCCTATTATCCAGATGCATATTATCATGTTTAACAGTTTCCTTGATTTTTCTAGTAATATTGTGCCAAGTGGTTGTCGACAAAGATTTGATAATCTCTAGGCGAAATGACGGAAAAACGTTATATATAGCAAGATAATTTTGGCACTCAAATCTTAGTAAAACTATTTTTTTTTTAATATTCTGAAAACGCAATTTCAGTTTCTTCAAGACTTTTATTACTATTGTATTCTACTAAAAATATAGCAAAGACCTTTATGTCAGCGTAAGACAGTAACAAAGGAAATGGGTGGGCAAGGTGCAATATCTGCATGAATAAAGTAAATATCGCTATGGCCTTTTCACAGAGTTCGTTTTCGACGGTGAACAGTAATAATGGCACAGGCAAAAATGGCACAGTTAAAAATAACACAGGTAAAAATGGCACAAGTGAAAAAATAGGAAAAAATGGCACAAGGGATCAAATGTCCTTGAGGGGTTAGTACTAAACACGGCAAAAGACATTTGATCCCCGGGGGGCTAGTACTAAACAAGGAGAAACATTGTAGATGAATCATTGTTTCGCCGTGTTTAGTACTAGCCCCTCGGTGATCAAATGTCCCTAAGTGCATCTGATCCCTGAGGGGCTAGTACTAAACACGGCAAGAGACATTTGATCCCCGGGGGGCTAGTCCTAAACACAGTGAAACATTGTAGATGAATCAATATATATTTTTCCCTTGTGCCATTTTTTTTCCCTATTTTTTCACCTGTGCCATTTTTACCTGTGTTATTCTTACCTGTGCCATTATCACCTAAATTCCGTTTTCGACATACCGGACCGAAACAGGAGACATGGTTGATCTGAGATAGGATTATCATCCAAATCCTTTTTTATCGATTATACAAACTTCACCAGAGAAATATGATCTTATATATAACTTCATTTGTGGTGCTGCTATGAACTAGACTATTTACTTACTGTGTGATTCATTTTTGTTTCAGTTATGTAGCCTACAGTTTGGATATTCTTCCTAAATACTTTAGTGAGTGATCCATTAGTTTGCTTTGATCATCGATACAAATAATCTCATTATTCTTCTAAACATCCGTAACGGAACGACGCATAGAACGGTAAGGATTTTTTTAAATTCATGACCAAGATCGTATTCCAAGAATTCAGTAGAATTCTATGTCTCCCTTTAAGAAATTATAAAAGCATATGGTAGAATAAGCAGAGCATATGTCTCGGCCAGACTTCGATCCTATGCATTTTGGGTCTGATGGAAAGGTATACAGTTGATTCATCCGCTAAGCTGTACAGACTCCTATCGAAATTTAGGCTCTGTACTTTAGACTTAACCCACCTCCACCATGACAGCTAAGTGCCAAGTCTGTAACACTTGGCTTACTGCATGAATTGAATTGAATATAGAATTTAGGCCAAAGGCCAAGCACTGGGACCAATGAGGTCATTCAGCGCTGAACTCTTATTGTACGGTAATTTTGTCACAAAGCCACACATAAATCTTATATACTCACTTATGCTAATCTACAGTTACCCATTAACATGACATTAATGTTCCCTCTCAGAGAGAGAGAGAGAGAGAGAGAGAGAGAGAGAGAGAGAGAGAGAACGGGTAATATATATCGCAAGGGTTCAAAGCCCAGTCGAACCTAACAAATTCTGACTTCCCAGACTCTAGCTGACACTGACGCTAACTGAACTGATGGACAACAAAGTGAATAGACTGAATAAATAGTTGTACTCAACTGAGATGGTGGATGCCACATTTTGAATGCCCGTAAAAGTTAAGATCGAATTTAACTTTTCTTTCCGTAGAGGGTTGAGAGTCAATTATCTTAGCAGTGAAGTTGGTGATATAGGCCATCTTTGAATTGGTATCATGCCAAAAGAGAAGGGCAGTTACGGAACTGTTACTACAAAACATCGGTGACAGAGTTTCTCTTCAGGATTTTCTAAAGGTCGTAACAAGTAATTAGGATCCCAATAACTACGAGAGAGAGAGAGAGAGAGAGAGAGAGAGAGAGAGAGAGAGAGAGAGAGAGAGAGAGAGAGAGAGAGAGAGAGAGAGAGAGTAGATGTACAGTTTCTAAATGAAAATGGTAGTCTTAGCAACTCGCCCCCGCCCCCCCACACCCTCTGTGTGTAATACCTCTCATACACCAGTCTGGAGTTTCCGCAAAATAAGGCATGCTCTTCCATTTCATCATCCCTGATGATCATCATCAATGCTGATATATATATATATTACTGAGAAATATAGTATGTTGATACGTAAATATAAAAACATTTTTGGAAGACGTGAGAAGTTACAACTATTAAGATTTAAAATTCGAGCGATGGCATTGCGAAAAAGTTTATATAAAAAAAATATTTTTTATAAGCATTAAACAAATCTATAGTCTTTATGTAGGAAGCTGACGAAGGCTTATGGCTGTTGTGCCATTTTTACAGGTAACAACATGAAACATATGGTTAATTTGTATAGTCAGCGTTATATATAACCCGTTCTCTCTCTCTCCCTCTCTC
>JANJGK010004781.1:0-5000 GCA_039081455.1 Macrobrachium rosenbergii | reverse complement strand
TTATATATATATATATATATATATATATATATATATATATATATATATATATATATATATATATATATATATATATATACATATACATTTGCATGTGTGTATGTGTGCATGCGTGTGTGTTTGTGTGTAAGTGTTGTGCTTGTGTAAGTGTGATTCTTTTGGTTCTTTTGTTTCTCTTCGTGTACATGCGTGTGTGTACTAGAAAATGAATTTGTTGTTTTTGACACGGAGTCAATAATAAAGAAAATTTATAGGGATGGAGAGCAACTGGCAATGATGGAATCCCTACGGACTTTATTTTGGTGAAAATGTAATTACATATATTCTATTATAAACTAGACCAGTTTGCGGCATATTCAACCGGAATCGGTTCCAAAGGTACCAAATTAAGGTGCTTTGAGAGAGTAGGGTAACAGTGGAGGCGTGCATCTGTACCAGTTTTGTTGAAAAGGTTCAGAATGCTTCCTTTCAACAATCTGGGAACAAAAATCCTGGTTCTTTGAAATGCCGGAGTTTCACAAACCAATTGTTTGTAAGTGAATTCGTTTATGAAATTTAAACAAGTAGAAAATGCGCCGAAGTTTCTTCGAGGCAAACGAGTTTTCTGTACAGACGCCACAGCGCATAATCAAGGCCACCGATGATAGGTCTATCTTCCATTGGTCTCGGTATGATGCTGAATGAGCCACGGCCCATGAAACTTTAACCACGGCCCGGTGGTGGCATGTCCTATATCGTTGCCAGAAGTACGATTATGGCTAACTGTAACCTTAAATAAAATAAAAAAAACTACAGTGGCTAGAGGGCTGCAATTTGGTATGTTTGATGACTGAGGGGTGGATGTTCAACATACCAATTTGCAGCCCTCTTGCCTGAGTAGTTTTTAGGAACTGAAGGCGGACAGAAAAAACTGCACACAAAATAAGTCCAGACGGACAGTCGAAGCCGGCACAATAGTTTTCTTTAACAGAAAACTAAAAATCCGTTTCTAATGGCTATTCTTGATTGCGGGAAATTGGACAGCGTCCACAGTTCATTACAGCATTCCTGTTAAGTATGTCAGTCTGTTCAAAATTATCAATGAATGAAGTAGTTACAAGTTTAATGTTTGCGTACCCTTTGCAAGTTAAATTGCATCAGATGGTGGAATACTACGAGGCAATGCATTTTTAACAACAAAACATTGCCTTTTTCAATTATATTTTTCAATGAAAAAAGATTGGCCAGAGGTGGTAGACAGGATTTAGATTGGAATAACGCGCTGACAGGCTTACAGTACTCAGCTAACGATGTTTTAATCAGCTAAGGATCATATGTAAAGAAACGGGGCAAAATATGGATCTAAGAGAATCAGAAGTAACGATGATAAAATATGCATAAAGGGAAGAAACAACATTTTCATAACAAAGAACTAGGAAAGACAGATCAAGTGGATGACGGATGAGTAAGGCTTAAGGAAAACCTCAAATTCTGAACTGCCTGTACACGGAAGAACTAACTTGTGCGTGAAAAGATCTTAAAGAGTGGGTTTTCAAATAAACGTAGCAGGTCTTTACAATGAAATCACAATGGGAATGAAGAACTTACATGCCAGAGGAATTGCTTGGACTGACATATTAGGCGACGCAACACCCGTCTCAATGAAGATAAATTCCAAATAAATGGCAGAGAAGAAACTGTACCATTCTAAGAACAATTATATCAGAGGAGAATATTGCCTTGAATAGAATATCGTTTCATATTCTTCGGAATATAGACGGACAGACATTTAACCGAGAAATGCATACGACAAGAGGAGCTGTTGGATTTTAGATAAGGAAAGATGAATATGAACCAAGTTTGGTTATGAGCGTTAGTGTTAGAAGTTAGAATGAAATTAGGGAAATTTATTTGAAAAGTTTGAAACCAAGATAGCCTAAAATAGAAACGTCAGAGATGTTATTTGCAGGTTATGTAGTAGAGATAACAGCTACAGGAATCCGAGTTTTTTTTTTTTATGAATTTGAGGCCTTTTTAGTTTTCTGTAAAAGAAAACTGCTGTGCCGCACTTTACTCTGTCCACACTTTTATCTGTCCGCACTTTTTCTGTCCGCCCTCAGATCTTATAAACTACTCAGGCTAGAGGGCTGCAAATTGGTATGCTGATCATCCACACTCCAATCATCAAATACCAAATTACAGCCCTCTAACCTCAGTAGTTATTATTTTATTTGAGGTTAAAGTTAGCCATAATCGTGCTTCTGGCATCGCTATAGGAACCAACAACACAGCTACCACCGGACTGTGACTGAGTATCATGGTCCGTGGCTAAAAGTTTCATACAGCATCGTACGCTGTACAGAAAAATCGATTGCGCCGAAGAAACTTCGACTCAATTTTTAACTTGTTTTCAATTATATACAGGTAAAACAACCAATCGACATTTATAATCGTTACAAATCTTTAATGACTTTCGTATTGCTTTTCACTTTAATGAAAATAAATATTGGATATACAGTTACGTAACCAGACTTTTTTTTGAGATCTACTTATACAAGTGTGTACGCGTATGTGTGCGAATGTGTGTGCGTGTATGTGTGAACGTATGTGTACTTTCTTATAAATAATTTCATAGGCATAGCTCATGAAAAGGTATTTAGAGAGAGAGAGAGAGAGAGAGAGAGAGAGAGAGAGAGAGAGAGAGAGAGATAAGGCGTAAAGTTTATTGCCTGAGGTTTTCGAGGGATTTCCACATATTTATGACAGTGCGAGATGAGTAAAAATGTAATACAATTTCCTTAACAGTGCTGAAAACGCAACACTAAGCAAGATATACTGTATAGTTACATAAGGTATAAACATTGCAGGTTGTTATACAGCCATTAAAGTCTTCTGTATTCATCTATTGAGTTCTGTTTTTCTCTAATAAGAATTTAAAATGTAATTTATTTTTTTTTGTAAACTGGCTGTTAGTCGAAGGACGGAAAAACTATTACACTGGATGTTTCTTATTCTTGAAATAACAGTTCTTCGTTGGACTGATCGGTACCGTTCTCGGCTAGCACTCTGCAGGGCCCTCGTTCAAATCTCTGGCCGGCCAATGAAGAATTAGAGGAGTTTATTTCTGGTGATAGATATTCATTTCTCGGTATAATGTGGTTCGGATTCCACAATAAGCTGTAGGTCTCGTTGCTAGGTAACCAACTGGTTCTTAGCCACGTAAAATAAGTCTAATCCTTCGGGCCAGCCCTAGGAGAGCTGTTACTCAGCTCAGTGGTCTGATTAAACTAAGGTATACTTAACTTCTAGGAAATAACGAGGATAAATTTCGTTTTAAATCTTATTAAAATCGGAAATAAAATACAAAATTTGGGGTAAATAGAGAGTAAAAAGGTTTGAAAGATGCATCAGGAGGGAAACTTCGCAGCTGCACTATGAAACAATTGTTAAGCGAGGATGGGAGGTAAGATGGAAGAAAGATAATATGAACGGAGGTACAGTGAAAGGAATGAAAAGGGGCTGCAGCTACGGACCGAAGGGACGCTGCAAAATGCCGACAGTGCACCGTCTGGCACTAACCCCCCTCCGGGAAAATCTTATTAGAGTACAGCCATATGACATAACGAATCTTCACTGAGATATTCATTTGTGACAAATCTGAATTGATGAACAAAAGTGAGATTGAAAAGTCTTAATATTTGTGAGCGTTTTAATTAATATCGATGATAGAGCTGTTATACGTGAATAAATTTCTCTATTTCGTTGCTTTAAAAAATATGAACCCATAAAACATATCTATTTAGCGTAATTATATCCAGTTAGAATAACGACAAAGGTACAATATAACCATATAACCCTTAAGAAATAACAGTGAAATTAATACTTTCTCTCTCCCTCTCTCTAGCGAAGTAATAAAAGCTTATTGATAATTCTGTTTCAGAGAGACGACTAATATATTTTGTTTACACTTAAATAATTTACGGCTCCACCAGTTTTTTTCTGCAGTTTTGAATGCATGTTTATATATCTATATCCATCTATCTGTGTATGCATCTATCTATCGATTTATATATCTACATGTATGTATGCATGCATGTATATGTACATACTCGTATATAGGCTGTCTGTGTATGTATGTATGTATATATATGCATATATAAATTTATATATATATATATATATATATATATATATATATATATATATATATATATATATATATATATATATATATATATATGTACATATATATTAATTAGAAAGATTCTCATCTCTTTAGCTGGATACTGTGTTTTGCATACGACCACGATGAGGGCCTAGAAATTGCTCCCGTAGAGACCTTTCCTTAAAAGATTTTCGCAAAAATTCCGCAAATATCTTACCCTCAAAGCAAATCGTTACCGCGGCTTCCCAGCTTGATTCTGAGAGCCCATGATTGGTGGCCCAGGGGCGTGAATGAGTTCGGCATGATGAGGACATCATTTTATCTCGTGGAGAATTCCTGGGTTTGTGGAGGGAATGCGTGGGTACAGAAATTTCCGAACTCGAATTTCTTTTTGTCCATATTTTTAGTTTTCTGTAAAAGAAAACTATTGTGCCGGCTTTGTCTGCCCGTCCGCACCTTTTTTCTGTCCGCACTTTCTTCTGTCCGCCCTTAAATCTTAAAAACTACTGAGGCTAGAGGGCTGCATATTGGTATGACGATTATCCACCCTCCAATCATCAAACATACAAAATTGCAGCCCTCTAGCCTCGGTAGTTTCTATTTTATTTAAGGGTAAAGTTAGTCATAATCGTGCTTCTGGCAACGATACCGGATAGGCCACCACCGGGCCGTGATTAAAGTTTTAAGGGCCGCGGCTCATACAACATTACACCGAGACCCCCGGAAGATAGATCTATTTTCGGTGGCCTTGATTATACGCTGCAGCGGCTGTACAGAAAACTCTGTTGCGCAGAAGAGACATCGGTGCATTTTTTACTTGTTAATAATTTACTTTGCTCAGAACCTTTGGGAGATT
>JANJGK010004779.1:0-56177 GCA_039081455.1 Macrobrachium rosenbergii | reverse complement strand
ATGGTGGGGTCATTGGTGGCGTCATGGGGGGGTCATGGGGGGTCATGGGGGGTCATGGGGGGGTCATGGGGGTCATGGGGGGTTCATAAGGGGGTCATGGGGAGGTCATGGGGGGGTCATGGGGGGTCATGGGGGCTCATGAGGGGGTCATGGGGAGGTCATGGGAGGTTCATGGGGGGTCATGTGGGGGTCATAGGGGGGTCATGGGGTGGTCATGGGGAGGTCATGGGGGGTCATGGGGGGGTCATAAGGGGGTCATGGGGGGTCATGGGGGGTCATGGGGGGGTCATGGGGGGGTCATGGGGGGTCATGGGGGGCTCATAGGGGAGTCATGGGAGGTTCATGGGGGGTCATGTGGGGGTCATAGGGGGGTCATGGGGGGTCATGGGGAGGTCATGGGGGGGTCATGGGGGGTCATGGGGGGCTATGGGGGGGTCATGGGGGGTCATGGGAGTCATGGGGTCATTGGGGGGGTCATGGGGGGTTCATGGGGGTAATGGGGCGGTCATGGGAGGTTCATGGGGGGTCATGGGGGGGTCATGGGGGTTATGGGGGGGTCATGGGGGGTCATGGGAGTCATGGGGGGTCATTGGGGGTCATGGGGGGTTCATGGGGGGTAATGGGGCGGTCATGGGAGATTCATGGGGGGTCATGTGGGGGTCATGAGGGGGTCATGGGGGGTCATAAGGGGGTCATGGGGGGTCATAAGGCAGTCATGGGGGGTCATGGGGGGTTCATGGGGGGGTAATGGGGGGTCATGGGGGGTCATGGGGGGTCATGGGGGGTCATGGGGGGTCATGGGGGGTCATAAGGGGGTCATGGGGGTCATGGTGGGGTCATTGGTGGGGTCATGGGGGGTCATGGGGGGTCATTGGGGGGTCATGGGGGGTCATGGGGGGTCATGGGGGGTCATGGGGGTCATGGGGGTCATAAGGGGGTCATGGGGGTCATGGTGGGGTCATTGGTGGGGTCATGGGGGGTCATGGGGGGTCATGGGGGTCATAAGGGGGTCATGGGGGTCATGGTGGGGTCATTGTTGGGGTCATGGGGGGGTCATGGGGGGGTCATTGGGGGGTCATGGGGGGTCATGGGGGGTCATGAGGGGGTCATGGGGAGGTCATGGGGGTCATGGGGGGTCATGGGGGGGTCATGAGGGGGTCATGGGGAGGTCATGGGGGGGTCAAGGGGGGTTATGGGGGGTCATGGGGGTCATGGGGGGTCATGGGGGTCATGAGGGGGTCATGGGGGGTCATGGGGGGTCATTGGGGGTCATGAGGGGGTCATGGGGAGGTCATGGGGGGGTCATGGGGGGGTCATGGGGGGGGTTATAGGGGGTCATAGGGGGGTCATGGGGGGTTCATGGGGGGTCATGTGGGGGTCATAGGGGGGTCATGGGGGGTCATGGGGAGGTCATAGGGGGTCATGGGGGGTCATAAGGGGGTCATGGGTGGTCATGGGGGGTCATGGGGGGGTCATGGGGGGGTCATGGGGGGTCATGGGGGGTCATTGGGGGGTCATGGGGGTCATGGGGGGTCATGGGGGGTCATGAGGGGGTCATGGGGAGGTCATGGGGGTCATGGGGGGTCATGGGGGGTCATGAGGGGGTCATGGGGAGGTCATGGGGGGTCATGGGGGGGTTATGGGGGGGTCATGGGGGGTCATGGGGGTCATGGGGGGTCATAGGGGGGTCATGGGGGGGTCATGGGCGGGTCATGGGGGGGTCATGGGGGGTCATGGGCGGGTCATGGGGGGGTCATGGGGGGTCATGGGGGGTTATGGGGGGGTCATAGGGGGGTCATGGGGGGTTCATGGGGGGTCATGTGGGGGTCATAGGGGGGTCATGGGGGGTCATGGGGAGGTCATGGGGGGTCATGGTGGGGTCATAAGGGGGTCATGGGGGGTCATGGGGGGTCATAAGGGGGTCATGGGGGGGTCATGGGGGGTCATGGGCAGGTCATGGGGGGGTCATGGGGGGTCATGGGGGGTCATAGGGGGGTCATGGGGGGTTCATTGGGGGTCATGTGGGGGTCATAGGGGGGTCATGGGGGGTCATGGGAGGTCATGGGGGGTCATAGGGGGGTTATGGGGGGTCATGGGGGTCATGGGGGTTCATTTGGGGGTAATGGGGGGTCATGGGGGGTCATGGGGGTCGTGGGGGGGTCATAAGGGGGTCATGGGGGGTTATGGTGGGGTCATTGGTGGGGTCATGGGGGGGGGTCATTGGGGGGTCATGGGGGGTCATGGGGGGTCATGGGCGGGTCATGGGGGGTCATTGGTGGGGTCGTGGGGGTCATAGGGGGGTCATGGGGGTTCATGGGGGGTCATGGGGGGTCATGGGGGTCATGGGCGGGTCATGGGGGGTCATGGGGGTCATGGGGGGGTCATTGGTGGGGTCGTGGGGGGGTCATAGGGGGGTCATGGGGGTTCAGGGGGGTCATGGGGGGGTCATGGGGTGGTCATGGGGAGGTCATGGGGGGTCATAGGGGGGTCATGGGGGGTTCATGGGGGGTCATGTGGGGGTCATAGGGGGGTCATGGGGTGGTCATGGGGAGGTCATGGGGGGTCATGGGGGGTCATAAGGGGGTCATGGGGGGTCATGGGGGGACATAAGGGGGTCATGGGAGGGTCATGGGGGGGTCATGAGCGGGTCATGGGGGGGTCATGGGGGGTCATGGGGGGTCATAAGGGGGTCATGGGAGGTTCATGGGGGGTCATGTGGGGGTCATAGGGGAGTCATGGGGGGTCATGGGGAGGTCATGGGGGGGGTCATGGGGGTCATGGGGGGTCATGGGGGGTCATGAGGGGGTCATGGGGAGGTCATGGGGGGTTCATGGGGGGTCATGTGGGGCTCATAGGGGGGTCATAGGGTGGTCATGGGGAGGTCATGGGGGTTCATGGGGGGTCATAAGGGGGTCATGGGGGGTCATGTGGGGACATAAGGGGGTCATGGGGGGTCATGGGGGGTCATGGGTGGGTCATGGGGGGGTCATGGGGGGTCATGGGGGGTCATAAGGGGGTCATGGGAGGTTCATGGGGGGTCATGTGGGGGTCATAGGGGAGTCATGGGGGGGTCATGGGGAGGTCATGGGGGGGTCATGGGGGTCATGGGGGTCATGGGGGGACATGAGGGGGTCGTGGGGAGGTCATGGGGGGATCATGGGGGTCATGGGGGGTCATGAGGGGGTCATGGGGAGGTCATGGGGGGGTCATGGGGGGGGTTTTGGGGGGTCATGGGGGGGTCATGGGGGTCATGGGGGGTCATGGGTGGGTCATGGGGGGGTCATGGGGGGTCATGTGGGGGTCATAGGGGGGTCATGGGGGGTTCATGGGGGGTCATGTGGGGGTCATAGAGGGGTCATGGGGGGTCATTGGGAGGTCATGGGGGGTCATGGGGGGGTTATGGGGGGTCATGGGGGTGTCATGGGAGTCATGGGGGGTCATAAGGGGGTCATGGGGAGGTCATGGGGGGGTCATGGGGGGTCATGGGGGCTCATGAGGGGGTCATGGGGAGGTCATGGGAGGTTCATGGGGGGTCATGTGGGGGTCATAGGGGGGTCATGGGGTGGTCATGGGGAGGTCATGGGGGGTCATGGGGGGGTCATAAGGGGGTCATGGGGGGTCATGGGGGGTCATGGGGGGGTCATGGGGGGGTCATGGGGGGTCATGGGGGCTCATAGGGGAGTCATGGGAGGTTCATGGGGGGTCATGTGGGGGTCATAGGGGGGTCATGGGGGGTCATGGGGAGGTCATGGGGGGGTCATGGGGGGTCATGGGGGGCTATGGGGGGGTCATGGGGGGTCATGGGAGTCATGGGGGTCATTGGGGGGGTCATGGGGGGTTCATGGGGGTAATGGGGCGGTCATGGGAGGTTCATGGGGGGTCATGGGGGGTCATGGGGGTTATGGGGGGGTCATGGGGGGTCATGGGAGTCATGGGGGGTCATTGGGGGTCATGGGGGGTTCATGGGGGGTAATGGGGCGGTCATGGGAGATTCATGGGGGGTCATGTGGGGGTCATGAGGGGGTCATGGGGGGTCATAAGGGGGTCATGGGGGGTCATAAGGCAGTCATGGGGGGTCATGGGGGGTTCATGGGGGGGTAATGGGGGGTCATGGGGGGTCATGGGGGGTCATGGGGGGTCATGGGGGGTCATAAGGGGGTCATGGGGGTCATGGTGGGGTCATTGGTGGGGTCATGGGGGGTCATGGGGGGTCATTGGGGGGTCATGGGGGTCATGGGGGGTCATGGGGGGTCATGGGGGTCATGGGGGTCATAAGGGGGTCATGGGGGTCATGGTGGGGTCATTGGTGGGGTCATGGGGGGTCATGGGGGGTCATGGGGGTCATAAGGGGGTCATGGGGGTCATGGTGGGGTCATTGTTGGGGTCATGGGGGGGTCATGGGGGGGTCATTGGGGGGTCATGGGGGGTCATGGGGGGTCATGAGGGGGTCATGGGGAGGTCATGGGGGTCATGGGGGGTCATGGGGGGTCATGAGGGGGTCATGGGGAGGTCATGGGGGGGTCATGGGGGGTTATGGGGGGTCATGGGGGTCATGGGGGGTCATGGGGGTCATGAGGGGGTCATGGGGGGTCATGGGGGGTCATTGGGGGTCATGAGGGGGTCATGGGGAGGTCATGGGGGGGTCATGGGGGGGTCATGGGGGGTTATAGGGGGTCATAGGGGGGTCATGGGGGGTTCATGGGGGGTCATGTGGGGGTCATAGGGGGGTCATGGGGGGTCATGGGGAGGTCATAGGGGGTCATGGGGGGTCATAAGGGGGTCATGGGTGGTCATGGGGGGTCATGGGGGGGTCATGGGGGGGTCATGGGGGGTCATGGGGGGTCATTGGGGGGTCATGGGGGTCATGGGGGGTCATGGGGGGTCATGAGGGGGTCATGGGGAGGTCATGGGGGGTCATGGGGGGTCATGGGGGGTCATGAGGGGGTCATGGGGAGGTCATGGGGGGTCATGGGGGGGTTATGGGGGGGTCATGGGGGGTCATGGGGGTCATGGGGGGTCATAGGGGGGTCATGGGGGGGTCATGGGCGGGTCATGGGGGGGTCATGGGGGGGTCATGGGCGGGTCATGGGGGGGTCATGGGGGGTCATGGGGGGTTATGGGGGGGTCATAGGGTGGTCATGGGGGGTTCATGGGGGGTCATGTGGGGGTCATAGGGGGGTCATGGGGGGTCATGGGGAGGTCATGGGGGGTCATGGTGGGGTCATGGGGGGGTCATGGGGGGTCATGGGGGGTCATTGGGGGGTCATGGGGGTCATGGGGGGTCATGGGGGGTCATGAGGGGGTCATGGGGAGGTCATGGGGGGTCATGGGGGGTCATGGGGGGTCATGAGGGGGTCATGGGGAGGTCATGGGGGGTCATGGGGGGGTTATGGGGGGGTCATGGGGGGTCATGGGGGTCATGGGGGGTCATAGGGGGGTCATGGGGGGGTCATGGGCGGGTCATGGGCGGGTCATGGGGGGGTCATGGGCGGGTCATGGGGGGGTCATGGGGGGTCATGGGGGGTTATGGGGGGGTCATAGGGGGGTCATGGGGGGTTCATGGGGGGTCATGTGGGGGTCATAGAGGGGTCATGGGGGGTCATGGGGAGGTCATGGGGGGTCATGGTGGGGTCATAAGGGGGTCATGGGGGGTCATGGGGGTCATAAGGGGGTCATGGGGGGGTCATGGGGGGTCATGGGCAGGTCATGGGTGGGTCATGGGGGGTCATGGGGGGTCATAGGGGGGTCATGGGGGTTCATTGGGGGTCATGTGGGGGTCATAGGGGGGTCATGGGGGGGTCATGGGAGGTCATGGGGGGTCATAGGGGGGTTATGGGGGGTCATGGGGGTCATGGGGGTTCATTTGGGGGTAATGGGGGGTCATGGGGGGTCATGGGGGTCGTGGGGGGGTCATAAGGGGGTCATGGGGGGTTATGGTGGGGTCATTGGTGGGGTCATGGGGGGGTCATGGGGGGTCATAAGGGGGTCATGGGGGGGTCATAAGGCAGTCATGGGGGGTCATGGGGGGTTCATGGAGGGTAATAGGGGGGTTATGGGGGGTCATGGGGGTCATGGGGGGTCATAAGGGGGTCATGGGGGTCATGGTGGGGTCATTGGTGGGGTCATGGGGGGTCATGGGGGGTCATTGGGGGGTCATGGGGGGTCATGGGGGGTCATGGGAGGTCATGAGGGGGTCATGGGGAGGTCATGGGGGGGTCATGGGGGGTCATGGGGGGTCATGAGGGGGTCATGGGGAGGTCATGGGGGGGTCATGGGGGAGTTATGGGGGGTCATGGGGTCATGGGGGGTCATGGGGGGGTCATAAGGGGGTCATGGCTGGTCATGGTGGGGTCATTGGTGGGGTCATGGGGGGTCATTGGGGGGTCATGGGGGGTCATGGGGGGTCATTGGTGGGGTCGTGGGGGGTCATACGGGGGTCATTGGGGTTCATGGGGGGTCATGGGGGGGTCATGGGGGGGTCATGGGCGGGTCATGGGGGGTCATGGGGGGTCATGGGGGGGTCATTGGTGGGGTCGTGGGGGGGTCATAGGGGGGTCATGGGGGTTCAGGGGGGTCATGGGGGGGTGATGGGGTGGTCATGGGGAGGTCATGGGGGGTCATGGGGGGGTCATGGGGGGTCATGGGGGGTCATGGGGGGTCATAAGGGGGTCATGGGGGGGTCATGGGGGGGTCATGGGGGGGTCATGGGCGGGTCATGGGGGGGTCATGGGGGGTCATGGGGGGTCATAGGGGGGTCATGGGAGGTTCATGGGGGGTCATGTGGGGGTCATAGGGGGGTCATGGGGGGGTCATGGGGAGGTCATGGGGGGGTCATGGGGGGTCATGGGGGGTATTGGGGGGTCATGGGGGGGTCATGGGAGTCATGGGGGTCATTGGGGGGTCATGGGGGGTTCATAGGGGTTAATGGGGTGGTCATGGGGGTCATGGGGGTCATGGGGGTCATGGGGTGGTCATGGGGGGGTCATGGGGGTCATGGGGGGGGTCATAGGGGGTCATGGGGGTCATGGGGGGGGTCATAGGGGGTCATGGGGGTTCATTGGGGGTCATGTGGGGGTCATAGGGGGGTCATGGGGGGGTCATGGGGAGGTCATGGGGGGTCATGGGGGGGTTATGGGGAGGTCATGGGGGGTCATAGGGGGGTCATGGGGGTTCATTGGGGGTCATGTGGGGGTCATAGGGGGGTCATGGGGGGTCATAAGGGGGTCATGGGGAGTCATGGTGGGGTCATTGGTGGGGTCATGGGCGGGTCATTGGGGGGTCATGGGGTGTCATGGGGGGTCATGGGCGGGTCATAGGGGGGTCATTGATGGGGTTGTGGGGGGGTCATAGGGGGGTCATGGGGGTTCATGGGGGGTCATGGGGGGTCATAGGGGGTCATGGGCGGGTCATGGGGGTCATGGGGGGTCATGGGGGGGTTATGGGGGGGTCATAGGGGGGTCATGGGGGTTCATGGGGGGTCATGTGGGGGTCATAGGGGGGTCATGGGGTGGTCATGGGGAGGTCATGGGGGGTCATGGGGGGGTCATAAGGGGTTCATGGGGGTCATGGGGGGTCATAAGGGGGTCATGGGGGGTCATGGGGGGGTCATGGGCGGGTCATGGGGGGGTCATGGGGATCATGGGGGGTCATAGGGGGGTCATGGGAGGTTCATGGGGGGTCATGTGGGGGTCATAGGGGGGTCATGGGGGGTCATGGGGAGGTCATGGGGGGTCATGGGGGGGTCATGGGGGGTCATGGGGAGGTCATGGGTGGTCATGGGGGGGTCATGGGGGTTATGGGGGGGTCATGGGAGTCATGGGGGGTCATTGGGGGGGTCATGGGGGGTTCATGGGGGGTAATGGGGCGGTCATGGGGGGTCATGGGGGTGTCATGGGGGTTATGGGGGGGTCATGGGAGTCATGGGGGGTCATTGGGGGGGTCATGGGGGGTTCATGGGGGGTAATGGGGCGGTCATGGGGGGTCATGGGGGGTCATGGGGGGTCATGGGGGGTCATGGGGGGGTCATAAGGGGGTCATGGGGGGGTCATAAGGCAGTCATGGGGAGTCATGGGGGTTCATGGGGGGGTAATGGGGGGGTCATGGGTGGTCATGGGGGGTCATGGGGGGTCATGGGGGGTCATAAGGGGGTCATGGGGTCATGGTGGGGTCATTGGTGGCGTCATGGGGGGGTCATGGGGGGTCATGGGGGGTCATGGGGGGTCATGGGGGTCATGGGGGGTCATAAGGGGGTCATGGGGAGGTCATGGGGGGGTCTTGGGGGGTCATGGGGGCTCATGAGGGGGTCATGGGGAGGTCATGGGAGGTTCATGGGGGGTCATGTGGGGGTCATAGGGGGGTCATGGGGTGGTCATGGGGAGGTCATGGGGGGTCATGGGGGGGTCATAAGGGGGTCATGGGGGGTCATGGGGGGTCATGGGGGGGTCATGGGGGGGTCATGGGGGTCATGGGGGCTCATAGGGGAGTCATGGGAGGTTCATGGGGGGTCATGTGGGGGTCATAGGGGGGTCATGGGGGGTCATGGGGAGGTCATGGGGGGGTCATGGGGGGTCATGGGGGGCTATGGGGGGGTCATGGGGGGTCATGGGAGTCATGGGGGTCATTGGGGGGGTCATGGGGGGTTCATGGGGGTAATGGGGTGGTCATGGGAGGTTCATGGGGGGTCATGGGGGGGTCATGGGGGTTATGGGGGGGTCATGGGGGGTCATGGGAGTCATGGGGGGTCATTGGGGGTCATGGGGGGTTCATGGGGGGTAATGGGGCGGTCATGGGAGATTCATGGGGGGTCATGTGGGGGTCATGAGGGGGTCATGGGGGGTCATAAGGGGGTCATGGGGGGTCATAAGGCAGTCATGGGGGGTCATGGGGGGTTCATGGGGGGGTAATGGGGGGTCATGGGGGGTCATGGGGGGTCATGGGGGGTCATGGGGGGTCATGGGGGGTCATAAGGGGGTCATGGGGGTCATGGTGGGGTCATTGGTGGGGTCATGGGGGGTCATGGGGGTCATTGGGGGGTCATGGGGGTCATGGGGGGTCATGGGGGGTCATGGGGGTCATGGGGGTCATAAGGGGGTCATGGGGGTCATGGTGGGGTCATTGGTGGGGTCATGGGGGGTCATGGGGGGTCATGGGGGTCATAAGGGGGTCATGGGGGTCATGGTGGGGTCATTGTTGGGGTCATTGGGGGGTCATGGGGGGGTCATTGGGGGGTCATGGGGGGTCATGGGGGGTCATGAGGGGGTCATGGGGAGGTCATGGGGGTCATGGGGGGTCATGGGGGGTCATGAGGGGGTCATGGGGAGGTCATGGGGGGTCATGGGGGGTTATGGGGGGTCATGGGGGTCATGGGGGGTCATGGGGGTCATGAGGGGGTCATGGGGGGTCATGGGGGGTCATTGGGGGTCATGAGGGGGTCATGGGGAGGTCATGGGGGGGTCATGGGGGGGTCATGGGGGGTTATAGGGGGTCATAGGGGGGTCATGGGGGGTTCATGGGGGGTCATGTGGGGGTCATAGGGGGGTCATGGGGGGTCATGGGGAGGTCATAGGGGGTCATGGGGGGTCATAAGGGGGTCATGGGTGGTCATGGGGGGTCATGGGGGGGTCATGGGGGGGTCATGGGGGGTCATGGGGGGTCATTGGGGGGTCATGGGGGTCATGGGGGGTCATGGGGGGTCATGAGGGGGTCATGGGGAGGTCATGGGGGGTCATGGGGGGTCATGGGGGGTCATGAGGGGGTCATGGGGAGGTCATGGGGGGTCATGGGGGGGTTATGGGGGGGTCATGGGGGGTCATGGGGGTCATGGGGGGTCATAGGGGGGTCATGGGGGGGTCATGGGTGGGTCATGGGGGGGTCATGGGGGGGTCATGGGTGGGTCATGGGGGGGTCATGGGGGGTCATGGGGGTTATGGGGGGGTCATAGGGGGGTCATGGGGGGTTCATGGGGGGTCATGTGGGGGTCATAGGGGGGTCATGGGGGGTCATGGGGAGGTCATGGGGGGTCATGGTGGGGTCATAAGGGGGTCATGGGGGGTCATGGGGGGTCATAAGGGGGTCATGGGGGGGTCATGGGGGGTCATGGGCAGGTCATGGGGGGTCATGGGGGGTCATGGGGGGTCATAGGGGGGTCATGGGGGGTTCATTGGGGGTCATGTGGGGGTCATAGGGGGGTCATGGGGGGTCATGGGAGGTCATGGGGGGTCTTAGGGGGGTTATGGGGGGGTCATGGGGCTCATGGGGGTTCATTTGGGGGTAATGGGGGGTCATGGGGGGTCATGGGGGTCGTGGGGGGGTCATAAGGGGGTCATGGGGGGTTATGGTGGGGTCATTGGTGGGGTCATGGGGGGGGTCATTGGGGGGTCATGGGGGGTCATGGGGGGTCATGGGCGGGTCATGGGGGGTCATTGGTGGGGTCGTGGGGGGTCATAGGGGGGTCATGGGGGTTCATGGGGGGTCATGGGGGGTCATGGGGGTCATGGGCGGGTCATGGGGGGTCATGGGGGTCATGGGGGGTCATTGGTGGGGTCGTGGGGGGGTCATAGGGGGGTCATGGGGGTTCAGGGGGGTCATGGGGGGGTCATGGGGTGGTCATGGGGAGGTCATGGGGGGTCATGGGGGGGTCATGGGGGGTTCATGGGGGGTCATGTGGGGGTCATAGGGGGGTCATGGGGTGGTCATGGGGAGGTCATGGGGGGTCATGGGGGGTCATAAGGGGGTCATGGGGGGTCATGGGGGGACATAAGGGGGTCATGGGGGGGTCATGGGGGGGTCATGGGCGGGTCATGGGGGGGTCATGGGGGGTCATGGGGGGTCATAAGGGGGTCATGGGAGGTTCATGGGGGGTCATGTGGGGGTCATAGGGGAGTCATGGGGGGTCATGGGGAGGTCATGGGGGGGTCATGGGGGTCATGGGGGGTCATGGGGGGTCATGAGGGGGTCATGGGGAGGTCATGGGGGGTTCATGGGGGGTCATGTGGGGGTCATAGGGGGGTCATAGGGTGGTCATGGGGAGGTCATGGGGTTCATGGGGGGTCATAAGGGGGTCATGGGGGGTCATGTGGGGACATAAGGGGGTCATGGGGGGGTCATTGGGGGGTCATGGGTGGGTCATGGGGGGGTCATGGGGGGTCATGGGGGGTCATAAGGGGGTCATGGGAGGTTCATGGGGGGTCATGTGGGGGTCATAGGGGAGTCATGGGGGGGTCATGGGGAGGTCATGGGGGGGTCATGGGGGTCATGGGGGTCATGGGGGGACATGAGGGGGTCGTGGGGAGGTCATGGGGGGATCATGGGGGTCATGGGGGGTCATGAGGGGGTCATGGGGAGGTCATGGGGGGGTCATGGGGGGGTTTTGGGGGGTCATGGGGGGTCATGGGGGTCATGGGGGGGTCATGGGTGGGTCATGGGGGGGTCATGGGGGGTCATGTGGGGGTCATAGGGGGGTCATGGGGGGTTCATGGGGGGTCATGTGGGGGTCATAGAGGGGTCATGGGGGGTCATTGGGAGGTCATGGGGGGTCATGGGGGGGTTATGGGGGGTCATGGGGGTGTCATGGGAGTCATGGGGGGTCATTGGGGGTGTCATGGGGGGTCATAGGGTGGTCATGGGGGTCATGGGGGTCATGGGGGTCATAAGGGGGTCATGGGGGTTCATGGGGGGTAATGGGGGGGTCATGGGGGTCATGGGGGGTCATGGGGGGTCATGGGGCGGTCATAAAGGGTTCATGGGGGGTCATTGGGGGGTCATCGGGGGTCATGGGGGGGTCATTGGGGGGTCATGGTGGGTCATGGGGGTCATGGGGGCGTCATTGGGGGTCATGGGGGGTCATGGGGGGTCATTGTGGGGTCATGGGGGGGTCATTGGGGGTCATGGGGGGTCATTTGTGGGTCATGGGGGGGTCATGGGGGGTCATGTGGGGGTCAAAGGGGGGTCATAAGGGGTTCATGGGGGTCATGGGGGGTCATAAGGGGGTCATGGGGGGTCATGGGGGGGTCATGGGTGGGTCATGGGGGGGTCATGGGGATCATGGGGGGTCATAGGGGGGTCATGGGAGGTTCATGGGGGGTCATGTGGGGGTCATAGGGGGTCATGGGGGGTCATGGGGAGGTCATGGGGGGTCATGGGGGGGTCATGGGGGGTCATGGGGAGGTCATGGGTGGTCATGGGGGGTCATGGGGGTTATGGGGGGGTCATGGGAGTCATGGGGGGTCATTGGGGGGGTCATGGGGGGTTCATGGGGGGTAATGGGGCGGTCATGGGGGGTCATGGGGGGTCATGGGGGGGTCATGGGGGGGTCATAAGGGGGTCATGGGGGGGTCATAAGGCAGTCATGGGGAGTCATGGGGGTTCATGGGGGGGTAATGGGGGGGTCATGGGTGGTCATGGGGGGTCATGGGGGGTCATGGGGGGTCATAAGGGGGTCATGGGGTCATGGTGGGGTCATTGGTGGCGTCATGGGGGGGTCATGGGGGGTCATGGGGGGTCATGGGGGGTCATGGGGGTCATGGGGGGTCATAAGGGGGTCATGGGGAGGTCATGGGGGGGTCATGGGGGGTCATGGGGGCTCATGAGGGGGTCATGGGGAGGTCATGGGAGGTTCATGGGGGGTCATGTGGGGGTCATAGGGGGGTCATGGGGTGGTCATGGGGAGGTCATGGGGGGTCATGGGGGGGTCATAAGGGGGTCATGGGGGGTCATGGGGGGTCATGGGGGGGTCATGGGGGGGTCATGGGGGGTCATGGGGGCTCATAGGGGAGTCATGGGAGGTTCATGGGGGGTCATGTGGGGGTCATAGGGGGGTCATGGGGGGTCATGGGGAGGTCATGGGGGGGTCATGGGGGGTCATGGGGGGCTATGGGGGGGTCATGGGGGGTCATGGGAGTCATGGGGGTCATTGGGGGGGTCATGGGGGGTTCATGGGGGTAATGGGGCGGTCATGGGAGGTTCATGGGGGGTCATGGGGGGGTCATGGGGGTTATGGGGGGGTCATGGGGGGTCATGGGAGTCATGGGGGGTCATTGGGGGTCATGGGGGGTTCATGGGGGGTAATGGGGCGGTCATGGGAGATTCATGGGGGGTCATGTGGGGGTCATGAGGGGGTCATGGGGGGTCATAAGGGGGTCATGGGGGGTCATAAGGCAGTCATGGGGGGTCATGGGGGGTTCATGGGGGGGTAATGGGGGGTCATGGGGGGTCATGGGGGGTCATGGGGGGTCATGGGGGGTCATGGGGGGTCATAAGGGGGTCATGGGGGTCATGGTGGGGTCATTGGTGGGGTCATGGGGGGTCATGGGGGGTCATTGGGGGGTCATGGGGGTCATGGGGGGTCATGGGGGGTCATGGGGGTCATGGGGGTCATAAGGGGGTCATGGGGGTCATGGTGGGGTCATTGGTGGGGTCATGGGGGGTCATGGGGGGTCATGGGGGTCATAAGGGGGTCATGGGGGTCATGGTGGGGTCATTGTTGGGGTCATGGGGGGGTCATGGGGGGGTCATTGGGGGGTCATGGGGGGTCATGGGGGGTCATGAGGGGGTCATGGGGAGGTCATGGGGGTCATGGGGGGTCATGGGGGGTCATGAGGGGGTCATGGGGAGGTCATGGGGGGGTCAAGGGGGGTTATGGGGGGTCATGGGGGTCATGGGGGGTCATGGGGGTCATGAGGGGGTCATGGGGGGTCATGGGGGGTCATTGGGGGTCATGAGGGGGTCATGGGGAGGTCATGGGGGGGTCATGGGGGGGTCATGGGGGGGTTATAGGGGGTCATAGGGGGGTCATGGGGGGTTCATGGGGGGTCATGTGGGGGTCATAGGGGGGTCATGGGGGGTCATGGGGAGGTCATAGGGGGTCATGGGGGGTCATAAGGGGGTCATGGGTGGTCATGGGGGGTCATGGGGGGGTCATGGGGGGGTCATGGGGGGTCATGGGGGGTCATTGGGGGGTCATGGGGGTCATGGGGGGTCATGGGGGGTCATGAGGGGGTCATGGGGAGGTCATGGGGGTCATGGGGGGTCATGGGGGGTCATGAGGGGGTCATGGGGAGGTCATGGGGGGTCATGGGGGGGTTATGGGGGGGTCATGGGGGGTCATGGGGGTCATGGGGGGTCATAGGGGGGTCATGGGGGGGTCATGGGCGGGTCATGGGGGGGTCATGGGGGGTCATGGGCGGGTCATGGGGGGGTCATGGGGGGTCATGGGGGGTTATGGGGGGGTCATAGGGGGGTCATGGGGGGTTCATGGGGGGTCATGTGGGGGTCATAGGGGGGTCATGGGGGGTCATGGGGAGGTCATGGGGGGTCATGGTGGGGTCATAAGGGGGTCATGGGGGGTCATGGGGGGTCATAAGGGGGTCATGGGGGGGTCATGGGGGGTCATGGGCAGGTCATGGGGGGGTCATGGGGGGTCATGGGGGGTCATAGGGGGGTCATGGGGGGTTCATTGGGGGTCATGTGGGGGTCATAGGGGGGTCATGGGGGGTCATGGGAGGTCATGGGGGGTCATAGGGGGGTTATGGGGGGTCATGGGGGTCATGGGGGTTCATTTGGGGGTAATGGGGGGTCATGGGGGGTCATGGGGGTCGTGGGGGGGTCATAAGGGGGTCATGGGGGGTTATGGTGGGGTCATTGGTGGGGTCATGGGGGGGGGTCATTGGGGGGTCATGGGGGGTCATGGGGGGTCATGGGCGGGTCATGGGGGGTCATTGGTGGGGTCGTGGGGGTCATAGGGGGGTCATGGGGGTTCATGGGGGGTCATGGGGGGTCATGGGGGTCATGGGCGGGTCATGGGGGGTCATGGGGGTCATGGGGGGGTCATTGGTGGGGTCGTGGGGGGGTCATAGGGGGGTCATGGGGGTTCAGGGGGGTCATGGGGGGGTCATGGGGTGGTCATGGGGAGGTCATGGGGGGTCATAGGGGGGTCATGGGGGGTTCATGGGGGGTCATGTGGGGGTCATAGGGGGGTCATGGGGTGGTCATGGGGAGGTCATGGGGGGTCATGGGGGGTCATAAGGGGGTCATGGGGGGTCATGGGGGGACATAAGGGGGTCATGGGAGGGTCATGGGGGGGTCATGAGCGGGTCATGGGGGGGTCATGGGGGGTCATGGGGGGTCATAAGGGGGTCATGGGAGGTTCATGGGGGGTCATGTGGGGGTCATAGGGGAGTCATGGGGGGTCATGGGGAGGTCATGGGGGGGTCATGGGGGTCATGGGGGGTCATGGGGGGTCATGAGGGGGTCATGGGGAGGTCATGGGGGGTTCATGGGGGGTCATGTGGGGGTCATAGGGGGGTCATAGGGTGGTCATGGGGAGGTCATGGGGGTTCATGGGGGGTCATAAGGGGGTCATGGGGGGTCATGTGGGGACATAAGGGGGTCATGGGGGGTCATGGGGGGTCATGGGTGGGTCATGGGGGGGTCATGGGGGGTCATGGGGGGTCATAAGGGGGTCATGGGAGGTTCATGGGGGGTCATGTGGGGGTCATAGGGGAGTCATGGGGGGGTCATGGGGAGGTCATGGGGGGGTCATGGGGGTCATGGGGGTCATGGGGGGACATGAGGGGGTCGTGGGGAGGTCATGGGGGGATCATGGGGGTCATGGGGGGTCATGAGGGGGTCATGGGGAGGTCATGGGGGGGTCATGGGGGGGGTTTTGGGGGGTCATGGGGGGGTCATGGGGGTCATGGGGGGTCATGGGTGGGTCATGGGGGGGTCATGGGGGGTCATGTGGGGGTCATAGGGGGGTCATGGGGGGTTCATGGGGGGTCATGTGGGGGTCATAGAGGGGTCATGGGGGGTCATTGGGAGGTCATGGGGGGTCATGGGGGGGTTATGGGGGGTCATGGGGGTGTCATGGGAGTCATGGGGGGTCATTGGGGGTGTCATGGGGGGTCATAGGGTGGTCATGGGGGTCATGGGGGTCATGGGGGTCATAAGGGGGTCATGGGGGTTCATGGGGGGTAATGGGGGGGTCATGGGGGGTCATGGGGGGGTCATTGTGGGGTCATGGGGGGGTCATTGGGGGTCATGGGGGTCATTTGTGGGTCATGGGGGGGTCATGGGGGGTCATGTGGGGGTCAAAGGGGGGTCATAAGGGGTTCATGGGGGTCATGGGGGGTCATAAGGGGGTCATGGGGGGTCATGGGGGGGTCATGGGTGGGTCATGGGGGGGTCATGGGGATCATGGGGGGTCATAGGGGGGTCATGGGAGGTTCATGGGGGGTCATGTGAGGGTCATAGGGGGGTCATGGGGGGTCATGGGGAGGTCATGGGGGGTCATGGGGGGGTCATGGGGGGTCATGGGGAGGTCATGGGTGGTCATGGGGGGGTCATGGGGGTTATGGGGGGGTCATGGGAGTCATGGGGGGTCATTGGGGGGGTCATGGGGGGTTCATGTGGGGTAATGGGGTGGTCATGGGGGGTCATGGGGGGTCATGGGGGGGTCATGGGGGGGTCATAAGGGGGTCATGGAGGGGTCATAAGGCAGTCATGGGGAGTCATGGGGGTTCATGGGGGGGTAATGGGGGGGTCATGGGTGGTCATGGGGGGTCATGGGGGGTCATGGGGGGTCATAAGGGGGTCATGGGGTCATGGTGGGGTCATTGGTGGCGTCATGGGGGGGTCATGGGGGGTCATGGGGGGTCATGGGGGGTCATGGGGGTCATGGGGGGTCATAAGGGGGTCATGGGGAGGTCATGGGGGGTCATGGGGGGTCATGGGGGCTCATGAGGGGGTCATGGGGAGGTCATGGGAGGTTCATGGGGGGTCATGTGGGGGTCATAGGGGGGTCATGGGGTGGTCATGGGGAGGTCATGGGGGGTCATGTGGGGGTCATAAGGGGGTCATGGGGGTCATGGGGGGTCATAAGGGGGTCATGGGGGGGTCATGGGGGGTCATGGGGGGGTCATGGGGGGGTCATGGGGGGTCATGGGGGCTCATAGGGGGGTCATGGGAGGTTCATGGGGGGTCATGTGGGGGTCATAGGGGGGTCATGGGGGGTCATAGGGAGGTCATGGGGGGGTCATGGGGGGTCATGGGGGGCTATGGGGGGGTCATGGGGGGGTCATGGGAGTCATGGGGGTCATTGGGGGGTCATGGGGGGTTCATGGGGGGTAATGGGGCGGTCATGGGAGGTTCATGGGGGGTCATGGGGGGGTCATGGGGGTTATGGGGGGTCATGGGGGGTCATGGGAGTCATGGGGGGTCATTGGGGGGTCATGGGGGGTTCATGGGGGTAATGGGGCGGTCATGGGAGATTCATGGGGGGTCATGTGGGGGTCATGAGGGGGTCATGGGGGGTCATAAGGGGGTCATGGGGGGTCATAAGGCAGTCATGGGGGGTCATGGGGGGTTCATGGGGGGGTAATGGGGGGTCATGGGGGGTCATGGGGGTCATGGGGGGTCATGGGGGGTCATAAGGGGGTCATGGGGGTCATGGTGGGGTCATTGGTGGGGTCATGGGGGGTCATGGGGGGTCATTGGGGGGTCATGGGGGTCATGGGGGGTCATGGGGGGTCATGGGGGTCATGGGGGTCATAAGGGGGTCATGGGGGTCATGGTGGGGTCATTGGTGGGGTCATGGGGGGGTCATGGGGGGTCATGGGGGTCATAAGGGGGTCATGGGGGTCATGGTGGGGTCATTGTTGGGGTCATGGGGGGGTCATGGGGGGGTCATTGGGGGGTCATGGGGGGTCATGGGGGGTCATGAGGAGGTCATGGGGAGGTCATGGGGGGTCATGGGGGGTCATGGGGGGTCATGAGGGGGTCATGGGGAGGTCATGGGGGGGTCATGGGGGGTTATGGGGTGTCATGGGGGTCACGGGGGGTCATGGGGGTCATGAGGGGGTCATGGGGGGTCATGGGGGGTCATTGGGGGTCATGAGGGGGTCATGGGGAGGTCATGGGGGGGTCATGGGGGGGTCATGGGGGGGTTATAGGGGGTCATAGGGGGGTCATGGGGGGGTTCATGGGGGGTCATGTGGGGTTCATAGGGGGGTCATGGGGGGTCATGGGGAGGTCATAGGGGGTCATGGGGGGGGTCATAAGGGGGTCATGGGTGGTCATGGGGGGGTCATGGGGGGGTCATGGGGGGGTCATGGGGGGTCATGGGGGTCATTGGGGGGTCATGGGGGTCATGGGGGGTCATGGGGGGTCATGAGGGGGTCATGGGGAGGTCATGGGGGGTCATGGGGGGTCATGGGGGGTCATGAGGGGGTCATGGGGAGGTCATGGGGGGTCATGGGGGGGTTATGGGGGGGTCATGGGGGGTCATGGGGGTCATGGGGGGTCATAGGGGGGTCATGGGGGGTCATGGGCGGGTCATGGGGGGGTCATGGGGGGGTCATGGGCGGGTCATGGGGGGGGTCATGGGGGGTCATGGGGGGGTTATGGGGGGGGTCATAGGGGGGTCATGGGGGGTTCATGGGGGGTCATGTGGGGGTCATAGGGGGGTCATGGGGGGTCATGGGGAGGTCATGGGGGGTCATGGTGGGGTCATAAGGGGGTCATGGGGGGGTCATGGGGGGTCATAAGGGGGTCATGGGGGGGTCATGGGGGGTCATGGGCAGGTCATGGGGGGGTCATGGGGGGTCATGGGGGGTCATAGGGGGGTCATGGGGGGTTCATTGGGGTCATGTGGGGGTCATAGGGGGGTCATGGGGGGTCATGGGAGGTCATGGGGGGTCATAGGGGGGTTATGGGGGGGTCTTGGGGGGTAATGGGGGTTCATTTGGGGGTAATGGGGGGTCATGGGGGGTCATGGGGGTCGTGGGGGGGTCATAAGGGGGTCATGGGGGGTTATGGTGGGGTCATTGGTGGGGTCATGGGGGGGGTCATTGGGGGGTCATGGGGGGTCATGGGGGGTCATGGGCGGGTCATGGGGGGGTCATTGGTGGGGTCGTGGGGGGTCATAGGGGGGTCATGGGGGTTCATGGGGGGGTCATGGGGGGTCATGGGGGTCATGGGCGGGTCATGGGGGGTCATGGGGGTCATGGGGGGGTCATTGGTGGGGTCGTGGGGGGGGTCATAGGGGGGTCATGGGGGTTCAGGGGGGTCATGGGGGGGTCATGGGGTGGTCATGGGGAGGTCATGGGGGGTCATGGGGGGGTCATGGGGGGTTCATGGGGGGTCATGTGGGGGTCATAGGGGGGTCATGGGGTGGTCATGGGGAGGTCATGGGGGGTCATGGGGGGTCATAAGGGGGTCATGGGGGGTCATGGGGGGACATAAGGGGGTCATGGGGGGGTCATGGGGGGGTCATGGGCGGGTCATGGGGGGGTCATGGGGGGTCATGGGGGGTCATAAGGGGGTCATGGGAGGTTCATGGGGGGTCATGTGGGGGTCATAGGGGAGTCATGGGGGGGTCATGGGGAGGTCATGGGGGGGTCATGGGGGTCATGGGGGGTCATGGGGGGTCATGAGGGGGTCATGGGGAGGTCATGGGGGGTTCATGGGGGGTCATGTGGGGGTCATAGGGGGGTCATAGGGTGGTCATGGGGAGGTCATGGGGGGTCATGGGGGGTCATAAGGGGGTCATGGGGGGTCATGTGGGGACATAAGGGGGTCATGGGGGGGTCATGGGGGTCATGGGCGGGTCATGGGGGGGTCATGGGGGGTCATGGGGGGTCATAAGGGGGTCATGGGAGGTTCATGGGGGGTCATGTGGGGGTCATAGGGGAGTCATGGGGGGTCATGGGGAGGTCATGGGGGGTCATGGGGTCATGGGGGGTCATGGGGGGACATGAGGGGGTCGTGGGGAGGTCATGGGGGGATCATGGGGGTCATGGGGGGTCAAGAGGGGGTCATGGGGAGGTCATGGGGGGGTCATGGGGGGGTTATGGGGGGTCATGGGGGGGTCATGGGGGTCATGGGGGGGTCATAGGGGGGTCATGGGGGGGTCATGGGGGGGTCATGGGGGGGTCATGGGGGGTCATGTGGGGGTCATAGGGGGGTCATGGGGGGTTCATGGGGGGTCATGTGGGGGTCATAGAGGGGTCATGGGGGGTCATTGGGAGGTCATGGGGGGTCATGGGGGGTTATGGGGGGTCATGGGGGTGTCATGGGAGTCATGGGGGGTCATTGGGGGTGTCATGGTGGGTCATAGGGTGGTCATGGGGGTCATGGGGGTCATGGGGGTCATAAGGGGGTCATGGGGGTTCATGGGGGTAATGGGGGGGTCATGGGGGGTCATGGGGGGTCATGGGGGGTCATGGGGGGGTCATAAAGGGTTCATGGGGGGTCATTGGGGGGTCATCGGGGGTCATGGGGGGGTCATGGCGGGTCATGGGGATCATGGGGGGGTCATTGGGGGTCATTGGGGGTCATGGGGGGGTCATTGTGGGGTCATGGGGGGGTCATTGGGGGTCATGGGGGGTCATTTGTGGGTCATGGGGGGGTCATGGGGGGTCATGTGGGGGTCAAAGGGGGGTCATGGGGGGTTCATGGGGATCATGTGGGGTCATAGGGGGGTCATAGGGGGGTCATGGGGAGGTCATGGGGGGGTCATGGGGGGTCATGGGAGTCATGGGGGGTCATTGGGGGTGTCATGGGGGGTCATATTGGGGTCATGGGGGGTCATGGGGGGTCATGGGGGGGTCATAAGGGGGTCATAAGGGGGTCATGGGGGGTCATGGGGGTTCATGGGGGGTAATGGGGGGTCATGGGGCGTCATGGGGGGTCATGGGGGGTCATGGGGGGGTCATAAGGGGGTCATGGGGGGTCATGGGGGTTCATGGGGGGTAATGGGGGGGTCAGGGGGCGTCATGGGGGGTCATGGGGCGTCATGGGGGGTCATGGGGGGTCATGTGTCATTGGTGGGGTCATTGGTGGGGTCAATGGGGGGTCATGGGGGGTCATGGGGGGTCATTGGGAAGTCATGGGGGTCATAGGGGGGTCATTGGTGGGGTCGTGTGGGGGTCATAGGGGGTCATGGGGGTCATTGGGGGGTCATGGGGGTTGTGGGGGGGGTCATGGGCGGGTCATGGGGGGGTCATGGGGGTCATGTGGGGGTCATAGGGGGGTCATGGGGGGGTCATGGGGAGGTCATGGGGGGTCATGGGGGGGTTATGGGGGGGTCATGGGGGGGTCATGGGGTGATGGGGGGTCATAGGGGGTCATGGGGGGGTCATGGGCGGGTCATAGGGGGTCATGGGGGGTCATGGGAGGGTCATGGGGGGGTCATGGGGGGTCATGGGGGGTTATGGGGGGTCATAGGGGGGTCATGGGGGGTTCATGGGGGGTCATGTGGGGGTCATAGGGGGGTCATGGGGGGGTCATGGGGAGGTCATGGGGGGTCATGGGGGGTCATAAGGGGGTCATGGGGGGTCATGGGGGGTCATAAGGGGGTCATGGGGGGTCATGGGGGGGTCATGGGTGGGTCATGGGGGGGTCATGGGGGGTCATTAGGGGGTCATAGGGGGGTCATGGGGGGTTCATTGGGGGTCATGTGGGGGTCATGGGGGGTCACGGGGGGTCATGGGGAAGCCATGGGGGGTCATGGGTGGGTTATGGGGGGTCATGGGGGGTCATGGGGGGTTCATTTGGGGGTAATGGGGGGTCATGGGGGGTCATGGGGGGGTCATTGGGGGGTCATGGGGGGTCATTGGGGGGGTAATTGGGGGTCATGGGGGGTCATAGGGGGGTCTTGGGGGGGTCAGGGGGGGGTTAGGGGGGGTCATTGGGGGGGTCATTGGGTGGTCATATGGGGGTCTTGGTGGGTCATGGGGAGGTCATTGGGGGGTCATGGGGGGGTCATAGGGGGTCTTGGGGGGGTCATGGGGGGTCATGGGGGTCATGGGCGGGTCATGGGGGGTCATTAGGGGGGTCATGGGAGGGTCATGGGGGGTCATGGGGGGGCCATGGGGGGTTATGGGGGGGTCATGGGGGGTCATGGGGGGTCATGGGGGGGCCATGGGGGGTCATGGGGGGTCATGGAGAGGTCATGGGGGTCATGGGGGGTCATTGGGGGGTCATAGGGGGTCATGGGGGAGTCATGGGGAGGTCATTGGGGGGTCATGGGGGGTCATGGGGGGGTCATGGGGGGGTCATAGGGGGGTCTTGAGGGGTCATGGGGAGGTCATTGGGGGGTCATGGGGGGGTCCGGGGGGGGTCATGGGGGGTCATAGGGGGGTCTTGGGGGGTCATGGGGGGGTCATAGGGGGGTCATGGGGGGTCATGGGGTGGTCATGGGGGGGTCATGGGGGGGTCATGGGGGGTCATAGGGGGGTCATGGGGGGGTCATGGGGGGTCATGGGGGGGTCATGGGGGGTCATTTGGGGGTCATTGGGGGGTCATGGGAGGGTCATGGGGGGTCATTGGGGGTCATTGGGGTGTCATGGGGGGTCATGGGTGGGTCATGGGGGGTCATTGATGGGGTCATGGGGGGTCATGGGGGGTCATTGGGGGGGTCATTGGGGGGTCATGGGGGTCATTAGGGGGGTCATGGGGGGGTCAAGGGGGGGTCATGGGGGGTCATGGGGGGGTCATGGGAGGTCATGGGGGGTCATTAGGGGGGTCATGGGAGGGTCATGGGTGGGTCATGGGGGGTCATTGGGGGGGTCATGGGAGGGTCATGGGGGGTCATGGGGGGTCATGGGGGGGTCATTGGGGGGTCATGGGGGGGTCATGGGGGGGTCATTGGGGGTCATGGGGGGTCATTAGGGGGGTCATGGGGGGTCATGAGGGGTCATGGGGGGTCATGGGGGGTCATGGGGGGGTCATTGGGGGGTCATGGGGGGTCATTGGGGGGGGTAATTGGGGGTCATGGGGGGGTCATAGGGGGGTCTTTGGGGGGTCAGGGGGGTTAGGGGGGGTCATTGGGGGGGTCATTGGGTGGTCATATGGGGGTCTTGGTGGGTCATGGGGAGGTCATTGGGGGGTCATGGGGGGGTCATAGGGGGTCTTGGGGGGTCATGGGGGGTCATGGGGGTCATGGGCGGGTCATGGGGGGTCATTAGGGGGGTCATGGGAGGGTCATGGGGGGTCATGGGGGGCCATGGGGGGTCATGGGGGGGTCATGGGGGGTCATGGGGGGTCATGGGGTGGTCATGGGGGGGTCATGGGGGGGTCCTGGGGGGTCACAGGGGGGTCATGGGGGGCCATGGGGGTCATGGGGGGGGTCATGGAGAGGTCATAGGGGTCATGGGGGGGTCATTGGGGGGTCATAGGGGGTCATGGGAGAGTCATGGGGAGGTCATTGGGGGGTCATGGGGGGTCAGGGGGGTCATTGGGGGGTCATGGGGGGGTCACGGGGGGGTCATGGGGGGTCATGGGGGGTCATGGGAGATCATGGGGGGTCATTAGGGGGTCATGGGGGGGTCATGGGGGGTCATTGGGGGGGTCATGGGGGGTCATGGGGGGTCATGGGGGGTCATGGGGGGTCATTAGGGGGTCATAGGGGGGTCATGAGGGGTCATGGGGGATCATGGGGGGTCATTGTGGGGGTCATTGGGGGGTCATGGGGGGTCATTGGGGGGGTAATTGGGGGTCATGGGGGGGTCATAGGGGGGTCTTGGGTGGGTCATGGGGGGTCAGGGGGGGTCATTGGGGGGTCATTGGGGGGTCATACGGGGGTCTTGGTGGGTCATGGGGCGGTCATTGGGGGGTCATGGGGGGTCATGGGGGGTCATTAGGGGGGTCATGGGAGGGTCATGGGAGGTCATGGGGGGGTTATGGGGGGTCATTGGGGGGTCATGGGGGGTCATGGGGGGTCATGGGGGGTCATGGGGGGTCATGGGGGGGTCATGGGGGGTCATAAGGGGGTCATGGGGGTCATTGGGGGGGTCATGGGAGGGTCATGGGGGGTCATGGGGGGTCATTGGGGGGTCATTGGGGGGTCATGGGGAGTCATAGGAGGGTCTTGGGTGGGTCATGGGGGGTCAGGGGGGTCATTGGGGTCATTGGGGGGTCATACGGGGTATTGGTGGGTCATGGGGAGGTCATTGGGGGTCATGGGGGGTCATTGGGGTCATGGGGGGTCATTGGGGGGGTCATGGGGGTCATGGGCGGGTCATGGGGGGTCATTAGGGGGGTCATGGAAGGGTCATGGGGGTCATGGGGGGCCATGGGGGGTCATGGGGGGTCATGGGGGGTCATGGGGGGTCATGGGGGGGTCATGGGGGGGTCATGGGGGGGTCATGGGGGGTCATAGGGGGGTCATGCGGGGCCATGGGGGGTCATGGGGGGTCATGGAGAGGTCATGGGGGTCATGGGGGGGTCATTGGGGGGTCATAGGGGGTCATGGGGGAGTCATGGGGAGGTCATTGGGGGGTCATGGGGGGTCATGGGGGGGTCATGGGGGGGTCATAGGGGGGTCTTGAGGGGTCATGGGGAGGTCATTGGGGGGTCATGGGGGGATCCTGGGGGGGTCATAGGGGGGTCTTTGGGGGGTCAGGGGGGTCATTGGGGTGGTCATTGGGGGGTCATTGGGGGGGTCATTGGGGGGGTCATGGGAGGGTCATGGGGGGTCATGGGGGGTCATTTGGGGGGTCATTGGGGGGTCATGGGGGGTGATGGGGGTCATTGGGGGGGTCATGGGGGGGTCAAGGGGGGGTCATGGGGGGTCATGGGGGGTCATGGGAGGGTCATGGGGGTCATGGGGGTTCATGGGGGGGTCATTGGGGGGTCATGGGGGGTCATGGGGGGGTCATGGGGGGTCATGGGGGGTCATTAGGGGGGTCATGGGGGGGTCATGAGGGGTCATGGGGGGTCATGGGGGGTCATGGGGGGGTCATTGGGGGGTCATGGGGGGTCATTGGGGGGTAATTGGGGGTCATGGGGGGTCATAGGGGGGTCTTGGGGGGGTCAGGGGGGGGTTAGGGGGGGTCATTGGGGGGTCATTGGGTGGTCATATGGGGGTCTTGGTGGGTCATGGGGAGGTCATTGGGGGGTCATGGGGGGGTCATAGGGGGTCTTGGGGGGTCATGGGGGGTCATGGGGGTCATGGGCGGGTCATGGGGGGTCATTAGGGGGGTCATGGGAGGGTCATGGGGGGTCATGGGGGGGCCATGGGGGGTTATGGGGGGGGTCATGGGGGGTCATGGGGGGTCATGGGGGGGTCATGGGGGGGTCATGGGGGGTCACAGGGGGGTCATGGGGGGTCATGGGGGGTCATGGGGGGGTCATGGAGAGGTCATGGGGGTCATGGGGGGTCATTGGGGGGTCATAGGGGGTCATGGGGGAGTCATGGGGAGGTCATTGGGGGGTCATGGGGGGTCATGGGGGGGTCATGGGGGGGTCATAGGGGGTCTTGAGGGGTCATGGGGAGGTCATTGGGGGGTCATGGGGGGTCCTGGGGGGGTCATGGGGGGTCATAGGGGGGTCTTGGGGGGTCATGGGGGGTCATAGGGGGGTCATGGGGGGTCATGGGGGGGTCATGGGGGGGTCATGGGGGGGTCATGGGGGGTCATAGGGGGGTCATGGGGGGGTCATGGGGGTCATGGGGGGGTCATGGGGGGTCATTTGGGGGTCATTGGGGGGTCATGGGAGGGTCATGGGGGGTCATTGGGGGGTCATTGGGGTGTCATGGGGGGTCATGGGTGGGTCATGGGGGGTCATTGATGGGGTCATGGGGGGGTCATGGGGGGTCATTGGGGGGGTCATTGGGGGTCATGGGGGGTCATGGGGGGTCATGGGGGGTCATGGGGGTCAGGGGGGGGTCATGGGGGTCATAGGGGGGGGGTCATGGGGGGTCATAGGGGGGTCATGGGGGTCATTGGGGGGGTCATGGGAGGGTCATGGGGGGTCATGGGGGGTCATTTGGGGGGTCATTGGGGGGTCATGGGGGGTCATAGGGGGGTCTTGGGGGGGTCATGGGGGGTCAGGGGGGGTCATTGGGGTGGTCATTGGGGGGTCATGGGGGGTCATGGGGGTCATTGGGGGGTCATGGGGGGGTCACGGGGGGTCATGGGGGGTCATGTGGGGGTCATGGGAGGTCATGGGGGGTCATTAGGGGGGTCATGGGGGGGGTCATGGGTGGGTCATGGGGTCATTGGGGGGTTGTGGGAGGGTCATGGGGGGTCTTGGGGGGTCATGGGGGGTCATTGGGGGGGTCATGGGGGGGTCATGGGGGGGTCATAGGGGGGTCTTGGGGGGTCATGGGGGGTCAGGGGGGGTCATTGGGGTGGTCATTGGGGGGTCATGGGGGGTCATGGGGGTCATTGGGGGGTCATGGGGGGTCATGGGGGGGTCACGGGGGGTCATGGGGGGTCATGGGGGGGTCATGGGAGATCATGGGGGGTCATTAGGGGGTCATGGGGGGTCATGGGGGGTCATGGGGGGATCATAGGGGGTCATAGGGGGGTCTTGGGGGGTCATGGGGGGTCAGGGGGGTCATTGGGGGGTCATTGGGGGGTCATACGGGGGTCTTGGTGGGTCATGGGGAGGTCATTGGGGGTCATGGGGGGTCATTGGGGGTCATGGGGGTCATTGGGGGGGTCATGGGGGTCATGGGCGGGTCATGGGGGGTCATTAGGGGGTCATGGGAGGGTCATGGGGGGTCATGGGGGGCCATGGGGCGTCATGGGGTGGTCATGGGGGGGTCATGGGGGGTCATGGGGGGGTCATGGGGGGTCATGGGGGGGTCATGGGGGGTCATGGGGGGTCATGGGGGGTTATTGGGGGGTCATTGGGGGTCATGGGAGGGTCATGGGGGGTCATGGGGGGTCATTGGGGGGTCATTGGGGGGTCATGGGGGGTCATAGTGGGGTCTTGGGGAGTCATGGGGAGTCATTGGGGGGTCATGGGTGGGTCATGGGGGGGTCATGGGAGGTCATGGGGGGTCATTAGGGGGGTCATGGGGGGTCATGGGGGGTCATGGGGGGTCATGGGGGGTCATTGGGGGGGTCATTGGGGGGTCATAGGGGGGTCATGGGGGGTCATGATGGTCATGGGGGGTCATGGGGGGGTCATGGGAGGGTCATGGGGGGTCATGGGGGGCCATGGGGGGTCATGGGGGGTCATGGGGGGTCATGGGGGGGTCATGGGGGGGTCATGGGGGGTCATAGGGGGGTCATGGGGGGCCATGGGGGGTCATGGGGGGGTCATGGAGAGGTCATGGGGGTCATGGGGGGTCATTGGGGTGTCATAGGGGGTCATGGGGGAGTCATGGGGAGGTCATTGGGGGGTCATGGGGGGTCATGGGGGGTCATGGAGGGGTCATAGGGGGGTCTTGAGGTGTCATGGGGAGGTCATTGGGGGGTCATGGGGGGGTCCTGGGGGGTCATGGGGGTCATAGGGGGGTCTTGGGGGTCATGGGGGGTCATAGGGGGTCATGGGGGGTCATTTGGGGGGTCATTGGGGGGTCAAGTGGGGGTCATAGGGGGGTCTTGGGGGGTCAGGGGGGTCATTGGGGTGGTCATTGGGGGGTCATTGGGGGGGTCATTGGGGGGGTCATGGGAGGGTCATGGGGGGTCATGGGGGGTCATTTGGGGGGTCATTGGGGGTCATGGGGGGTCATGGGGGTCATTGGGGGGTCATGGGGGGGTCACGGGGGGGTCATGGGGGGTCATGGGGGGGTCATGGGAGGTCATGGGGGGTCATTAGGGGGGTCATGGGGGGTCATGGGTGGGTCATGGGGGGTCATTGGGGGGGTCATGGGAGGGTCATGGGGGGTCATGGGGGGTCATGGGGGGTCATTGGGGGGTCATGGGGGGTCATGGGGGGGTCATGGGGGGTCATGGGGGGTCATTGGGGGGTCATGGGGGGCCATGGGGGGTTATGGGGGGGTCATGGGGGGTCATGGGGGTCATGGGGGGGTCATGGGGGGGTCATGGGGGGGTCATGGGGGGTCACAGGGGGGTCATGGGGGGCCATGGGGGGTCATGGGGGGGTCATGGAGAGGTCATGGGGGTCATGGGGGGGTCATTGGGGGGTCATAGGGGGTCATGGGGGAGTCATGGGGAGGTCATTGGGGGGTCATGGGGGGTCATGGGCGGTCATGGGGGGGTCATAGGGGGGTCTTGAGGGGTCATGGGGAGGTCATTGGGGGTCATGGGGGGGTCCTGGGGGGTCATGGGGGGTCATAGGGGGGTCTTGGGGGGTCATGGGGGGGTCATAGGGGGGTCATGGGGGGTCATGGGGGGTCATGGGGGGGTCATGGGGGGGTCATGGGGGGTCATAGGGGGGTCATGGGGGGGTCATGGGGGGTCATGGGGGGGTCATGGGGGGTCATTTGGGGGTCATTGGGGGGTCATGGGAGGGTCATGGGGGGTCATTGGGGGGTCATTGGGGTGTCATGGGGGTCATGGGTGGGTCATGGGGGGTCATTGATGGGGTCATGGGGGGGTCATGGGGGGTCATCGGGGGGGTCATTGGGGGGTCATGGGGGGTCAGGGGGGGGTCATGGGGGGTCATAGGGGGGGGTCATGGGGGGTCATAGGGGGGTCATGGGGGGTCATTGGGGGGGTCATGGGAGGGTCATGGGGGGTCATGGGGGGTCATTTGGGGGGTCATTGGGGGGTCATGGGGGGTCATAGGGGGGTCTTGGGGGGTTCATGGGGGGTCAGGGGGGTCATTGGGGTGGTCATTGGGGGGTCATGGGGGTAATGGGGGTCATTGGGGGGTCATGGGGGGGTCACGGGGGGTCATGGGGGGTCATGTGGGGGTCATGGGAGGTCATGGGGGGTCATTAGGGGGGTCATGGGGGGGTCATGGGTGGGTCATGGGGTCATTGGGGGGTTGTGGGAGGGTCATGGGGGGTCATGGGGGGTCATGGGGGGTCATTGGGGGGTCATGGGGGGGTCATGGGGGGTCATAGGGGGGTCTTGGGGGGTCATGGGGGGTCAGGGGGGGTCATTGGGGTGGTCATTGGGGGGTCATGGGGGGTCATGGGGGTCATTGGGGGGTCAGGGGGGGGTCATGGGGGGGTCACGGGGGGGTCATGGGGGGTCATGGGGGGGTCATGGGAGATCATGGGGGGTCATTAGGGGGGTCATGGGGGGTCATGGGGGGTCATGGGGGGTCATTGGGGGGTCATGGGGGGTCATGGGGGGTCATGGGGGTCATGGGGGGTCATTAGGGGGGTCATGGGGGGGTCATGAGGGGTCATGGGGGGTCATGGGGGGTCATTGGGGGGGTCATTGGGGGGTCATGGGGGGTCATTGGGGGGGTAATTGGGGGTCATGGGGGGGTCATAGGGGGGTCTTGGGTGGGTCATGGGGGGTCAGGGGGGTCATTGGGGGGTCATTGGGGGGTCATACGGGGGTCTTGGTGGGTCATGGGGCGGTCATTGGGGGGTCATGGGGGGTCATGGGGGGTCATTAGGGGGGTCATGGGAGGGTCATGGGGGGTCATGGGGGGTCATGGGGGGTCATTGGGGGGTCATGGGGGGTCATGGGGGGGTCATGGCGGGTCATGGGGGGTCATGGGAGGTCATGGGGGGGTCATGGGGGGTCATAGGGGGGTCATGGGGGTCATTGGGGGGTCATGGGAGGGTCATGGGGGGTCATGGGGGGTCATTGGGGGGGTCATTGGGGGGTCATGGGGGGTCATAGGGGGGTCTTGGGGGGTCATGGGGGGTCAGGGGGGTCATTGGGGTGTCATTGGGGGGTCATACGGGGTCTTGGTGGGTCATGGGGAGGTCATTGGGGGTCATGGGGGGTCATTGGGGTCATGGGGGGTCATTGGGGGGGTCATGGGGGTCATGGGCGGGTCATGGGGGGTCATTAGGGGGGTCATGGAAGGGTCATGGGGGGTCATGGGGGGGCCATGGGGGGTCATGGGGGGTCATGGGGGGTCATGGGGGGGTCATGGGGGGGTCATGGGGGGGTCATGGGGGGTCATAGGGGGGTCATGCGGGGCCATGGGGGGTCATGGGGGGTCATGGAGAGGTCATGGGGGTCATGGGGGGTCATTGGGGGGTCATAGGGGGTCATGGGGGAGTCATGGGGAGGTCATTGGGGGGTCATGGGGGGTCATGGGGGGGTCATGGGGGGGTCATAGGGGGGTCTTGAGGGGTCATGGGGAGGTCATTGGGGGGTCATGGGGGGGTCCTGGGGGGTCATAGGGGGGTCTTGGGGGGTCAGGGGGGTCATTGGGGTGGTCATTGGGGGGTCATTGGGGGTGTCATTGGGGGGGTCATGGGAGGGTCATGGGGGGTCATGGGGGGTCATTTGGGGGGTCATTGGGGGGTCATGGGGGGTCATGGGGGTCATTGGGGGGTCATGGGGGGGTCAAGGGGGGTCATGGGGGGTCATGGGGGGTCATGGGAGGTCATGGGGGGTCATTAGGGGGGTCATGGGAGGGTCATGGGTGGGTCATGGGGGGTCATTGGGGGGTCATGGGAGGGTCATGGGGGGTCATGGGGGGTCATGGGGGGGTCATTGGGGGGTCATGGGGGGGTCATGGGGGGGTCATTGGGGGTCATGGGGGGGTCATGGGGGGGTCATGGGGGGGGTCATAGGGGGGTCTTGGGGGGTCATGGGGGGTCAGGGGGGGTCATTGGGGTGGTCATTGGGGGGTCATGGGGGGTCATGGGGGTCATTGGGGGGTCATGGGGGGGTCATGGGGGGGTCACGGGGGGGTCATGGGGGGTCATGGGGGGGTCATGGGAGATCATGGGGGGTCATTAGGGGGGTCATGGGGGATCATGGGGGGTCATGGGGGGTCATTGGGGGGGTCATGGGGGGTCATGGGGGGTCATGGGGGGTCATGGGGGGTCATTAGGGGGGTCATGGGGGGGTCATGAGGGGTCATGGGGGGTCATGGGGGGTCATTGGGGGGGTCATTGGGGGGGTCATTGGGGGGTCATGGGGGTCATTGGGGGGGTAATTGGGGGTCATGGGGGGGTCATAGGGGGGTCTTGGGTGGGTCATGGGGGGTCAGGGGGGTCATTGGGGGGTCATTGGGGGGTCATACGGGGGTCTTGGTGGGTCATGGGGCGGTCATTGGGGGGTCATGGGGGGTCATGGGGGGTCATTAGGGGGGTCATGGGAGGGTCATGGGGGGTCATGGGGGGGTCATGGGGGGTCATTGGGGGGTCATGGGGGGTCATGGGGGGGTCATGGGGGGTCATGGGGGGTCATGGGGGGTCATGGGGGGTCATGGGGGGTCATAGGGGGGTCATGGGGGTCATTGGGGGGTCATGGGAGGGTCATGGGGGGTCATGGGGGGTCATTGGGGGGGTCATTGGGGGGTCATGGGGGGGTCATAGGGGGGTCTTGGGGGGTCATGGGGGGTCAGGGGGGTCATTGGGGGGTCATTGGGGGGTAATACGGGGTCTTGGTGGGTCATGGGGAGGTCATTGGGGGTCATGGGGGGTCATTGGGGTCATGGGGGGTCATTGGGGGGGTCATGGGGGTCATTAGGGGGGTCATGGAAGGGTCATGGGGGGTCATGGGGGGGCCATGGGGGGTCATGGGGGTTCATGGGGGGTCATGGGGGGTCATGGGGGGGTCATGGGGGGGTCATGGGGGGGTCATGGGGGGTCATAGGGGGGTCATGCGGGGCCATGGGGGGTCATGGGGGGGTCATGGAGAGGTCATGGGGGTCATGGGGGGTCATTGGGGGGTCATAGGGGGTCATGGGGGAGTCATGGGGAGGTCATTGGGGGGTCATGGGGGGTCATGGGGGGGTCATGGGGGGGTCATAGAAGGTCTTGAGGGGTCATGGGGAGGTCATTGGGGGGTCATGGGGGGGTCCTGGGGGGGTCATAGGGGGGTCTTGGGGGGTCAGGGGGGTCATTGGGGTGGTCATTGGGGGGTCATTGGGGGGGTCATTGGGGGGGTCATGGGAGGGTCATGGGGGGTCATGGGGGGTCATTTGGGGGGTCATTGGGGGGTCATGGGGGGTCATGGGGGTCATTGGGGGGGTCATGGGGGGGTCAAGGGGGGTCATGGGGGGTCATGGGGGGTCATGGGAGGTCATGGGGGGTCATTAGGGGGGTCATGGGAGGGTCATGGGTGGGTCATGGGGGGTCATTGGGGGGGTCATGGGAGGGTCATGGGGGGTCATGGGGGGTCATGGGGGGGTCATTGGGGGGTCATGGGGGGGTCATGGGGGGGTCATTGGGGGTCATGGGGAGTCATTAGGGGGGTCATGGGGGGTCATGAGGGGTCATGGGGGGTCATGGGGGGTCATGGGGGGGTCATTGGGGGGTCATGGGGGGTCATTGGGGGGGTAATTGGGGGTCATGGGGGGGTCATAGGGGGGTCTTGGGGGGGTCAGGGGGGGTTAGGGGGGGTCATTGGGGGGTCATTGGGTGGTCATATGGGGGTCTTGGTGGGTCATGGGGAGGTCATTGGGGGGTCATGGGGGGGTCATAGGGGGTCTTGGGGGGGTCATGGGGGTTCATGGGGGTCATGGGCGGGTCATGGGGGGTCATTAGGGGGGTCATGGGAGGGTCATGGGGGGTCATGGGGGGGCCATGGGGGGTCATGGGGGGGTCATGGGGGGTCATGGGGGTCATGGGGTGGTCATGGGGGGGTCATGGGGGGTCATGGGGGGTCACAGGGGGGTCATGGGGGGCCATGGGGGGTCATGGGGGGGGTCATGGAGAGGTCATGGGGGTCATGGGGGGGTCATTGGGGGGTCATAGGGGGTCATGGGGGAGTCATGGGGAGGTCATTGGGGGGTTATGGGGGGTCAGGGGGGTCATTGGGGGGTCATGGGGGGGTCACGGGGGGGTCATGGGGGGTCATGGGGGGGTCATGGGAGATCATGGGGGGTCATTAGGGGGGTCATGGGGGGGTCATGGGGGGTCATGGGGGGTCATTGGGGGGTCATGGGGGGTCATGGGGGGTCATGGGGGGTCATGGGGGGTCATTAGGGGGGTCATGGGGGGGTCATGAGGGGTCATGGGGGATCATGGGGGGTCATTGTGGGGGTCATTGGGGGGTCATGGGGGGTCATTGGGGGGGTAATTGGGGGTCATGGGGGGGTCATAGGGGGGTCTTGGGTGGGTCATGGGGGGTCAGGGGGGGTCATTGGGGGGGTCATTGGGGGGTCATACGGGGGTCTTGGTGGGTCATGGGGCGGTCATTGGGGGGTCATGGGGGGTCATGGGGGGTCATTAGGGGGGTCATGGGAGGGTCATGGGGGGTCATGGGGGGGTCATGGGGGGTCATGGGGGGTCATGGGAGGTCATGGGGGGTCATGGGGGGTCATGGGGGGTCATGGGGGGGTCATGGGGGGTCATAGGGGGGTCATGGGGGTCATTGGGGGGGTCATGTGAGGGTCATGGGGGGTCATGGGGGGTCATTGGGGGGGTCATTGGGGGGTCATGGGGGGGTCATAGGAGGGTCTTGGGGGGGTCATGGGGGGTCAGGGGGTCATTGGGGGGTCATTGGGGGTCATACAGGGTCTTGGTGGGTCATGGGGAGGTCATTGGGGGTCATGGGGGGTCATTGGGGTCATGGGGGGGTCATTGGGTGGGTCATGGGGGTCATGGGCGGGTCATGGGGGGTCATTAGGGGGGTCATGGAAGGGTCATGGGGGTCATGGGGGGGCCATGGGGGGTCATGGGGGGTCATGGGGGGTCATGGGGGGTCATGGGGGGGTCATGGGGGGGTCATGGGGGGGTCATGGAGGGTCATAGGGGGGTCATGCGGGGCCATGGGGGGTCATGGGGGGGGTCATGGAGAGGTCATGGGGGTCATGGGGGGGTCATTGGGGGGTCATACGGGGTCATGGGGGAGTCATGGGGAGGTCATTGGGGGGTCATGGGGGGTCATGGGGGGGTCATGGGGGGGTCATAGGGGGGTCTTGAGGGGTCATGGGGAGGTCATTGGGGGTCATGGGGGGGTCCTGGGGGGGTCATAGGGGGGTCTTGGGGGGTCAGGGGGGTCATTGGGGTGGTCATTGGGGGTCATTGGGGGGGTCATTGGGGGGGTCATGGGAGGGTCATGGGGGGGTCATTGGGGGTCATTTGGGGGGTCATTGGGGGGTCATGGGGGGTCATGGGGGTCATTGGGGGGGTCATGGGGGGGTCAAGGGGGGTCATGGGGGGTCATGGGGGGTCATGGGAGGTCATGGGGGGTCATTAGGGGGGTCATGGGAGGGTCATGGGTGGGTCATGGGGGGTCATTGGGGGGGTCATGGGAGGGTCATGGGGGGTCATGGGGGGTCATGGGGGGGTCATTGGGGGGTCATGGGGGGGTCATGGGGGGGTCATTGGGGGTCATGGGGAGTCATTAGGGGGGTCATGGGGGTCATGAGGGGTCATGGGGGGTCATGGGGGGTCATGGGGGGGTCATTGGGGGGTCATGGGGGGTCATTGGGGGGGGTAATCGGGGGTCATGGGGGGGTCATAGGGGGGTCTTGGGGGGGTCAGGGGGGGTTAGGGGGGGTCATTGGGGGGGTCATTGGGTGGTCATATGGGGGTCTTGGTGGGTCATGGGGAGGTCATTGGGGGGTCATGGGGGGGTCATAGGGGGTCTTGGGGGGGTCATGGGGGGTCATGGGGTCATGGGCGGGTCATGGGGGGTCATTAGGGGGGTCATGGGAGGGTCATGGGGGGTCATGGGGGGGCCATGGGGGGTCATGGGGGGGTCATGGGGGGTCATGGGGGTCATGGGGTGGTCATGGGGGGGTCATGGGGGGGTCATGGGGGGTCACAGGGGGGTCATGGGGGGCCATGGGGGGTCATGGGGGGGTCATGGAGAGGTCATGGGGGTCATGGGGGGGTCATTGGGGGGTCATAGGGGGTCATGGGGGAGTCATGGGGAGGTCATTGGGGGGTTATGGGGGGTCAGGGGGGTCATTGGGGGGTCATGGGGGGGTCACGGGGGGGTCATGGGGGGTCATGGGGGGGTCATGGGAGATCATGGGGGGTCATTAGGGGGGTCATGGGGGGGTCATGGGGGGTCATGGGGGGTCATTGGGGGGTCATGGGGGGTCATGGGGGGTCATGGGGGGTCATTAGGGGGGTCATGGGGGTCATGAGGGGTCATGGGGGATCATGGGGGGTCATTGTGTGGGTCATTGGGGGGTCATGGGGGGTCATTGGGGGGGTAATTGGGGGTCATGGGGGGTCATAGGGGGGTCTTGGGTGGGTCATGGGGGGTCAGGGGGGGTCATTGGGGGGGTCATTGGGGGGTCATACGGGGGTCTTGGTGGGTCATGGGGCGGTCATTGGGGGGTCATGGGGGGTCATGGGGGGTCATTAGGGGGGTCATGGGAGGGTCATGGGGGGTCATGGGGGGTCATGGGGGGTCATGGGGGGTCATGGGAGGTCATGGGGGGTCATGGGGGTCATGGGGGGTCATGGGGGGTCATGGGGGGGTCATGGGGGGTCATAGGGGGGTCATGGGGGTCATTGGGGGGGTCATGGGAGGGTCATGGGGGGTCATGGGGGGTCATTGGGGGGGTCATTGGGGGTCATGGGGGGGTCATAGGAGGGTCTTGGGGGGGTCATGGGGGGTCAGGGGGGTCATTGGGGGGTCATTGGGGGGTCATACGGGGTCTTGGTGGGTCATGGGGAGGTCATTGGGGGTCATGGGGGGTCATTGGGGTCATGGGGGGTCATTGGGTGGGTCATGGGGGTCATGGGCGGGTCATGGGGGGTCATTAGGGGGGTCATGGAAGGGTCATGGGGGTCATGGGGGGGCCATGGGGGGTCATGGGGTGTCATGGGGGGTCATGGGGGGTCATGGGGGGGTCATGGGGGGGTCATGGGGGGGTCATGGAGGGTCATAGGGGGGTCATGCGGGGCCATGGGGGGTCATGGGGGGGTCATGGAGAGGTCATGGGGGTCATGGGGGGTCATTGGGGGGTCATAGGGGGTCATGGGGGAGTCATGGGGAGGTCATTGGGGGGTCATGGGGGGTCATGGGGGGGTCATGGGGGGGTCATAGGGGGGTCTTGAGGGGTCATGGGGAGGTCATTGGGGGGTCATGGGGGGGTCCTGGGGGGGTCATAGGGGGGTCTTGGGGGGTCAGGGGGGTCATTGGGGTGGTCATTGGGGGGTCATTGTGGGGGTCATTGGGGGGGTCATGGGAGGGTCATGGGGGGTCATGGGGGGTCATTTGGGGGGTCATTGGGGGGTCATGGGGGGTGATGGGGGTCATTGGGGGGGTCATGGGGGGGTCAAGGGGGGGTCATGGGGGGTCATGGGGGGTCATGGGAGGTCATGGGGGGTCATTAGGGGGGTCATGGGAGGGTCATGGGTGGGTCATGGGGGGTCATTGGGGGGGTCATGGGAGGGTCATGGGGGTCATGGGGGGTCATGGGGGGGTCATTGGGGGGTCATGGGGGGGTCATGGGGGGGTCATGGGGGGTCATTGGGGGTCATTAGGGGGGTCATGGGGGGTCATGAGGGGTCATGGGGGGTCATGGGGGGTCATGGGGGGTCATTGGGGGTCATGGGGGTCATTGGGGGGGTAATTGGGGGTCATGGGGGGGTCATGGGGGGTCATGGGGGGTCATGGGGGGGTCATGGGGGGGTCATGGGGGGTCATGGGGGGTCACAGGGGGGTCATGGGGGGCCATGGGGGGTCATGGGGGGGTCATGGAGAGGTCATGGGGGTCATGGGGGGGTCATTGGGGGGTCATAGGGGGTCATGGGGGAGTCATGGGGAGGTCATTGGGGGGTCATGGGGGGTCATGGGGGGGTCATGGTGGGGGTCATAGGGGGGTCTTGAGGGGTCATGGGGAGGTCATTGGGGGGTCATGTGGGGGTCCTGGGGGGGTCATGGGGGGTCATAGGGGGGTCTTGGGGGGTCATGGGGGGTCATAGGGGGGTCATGGGGGGTGATGGGGGGTCATGGGGGGTCATGGGGGGGTCATGGGGGGTCATAGGGGCGGTCATGGGGGGGTCATGGGGGGTCATGGGGGGGTCATGGGGGGTCATTGGGGGGTCATTGGGGGGTCATGGGAGGGTCATGGGGGTCATGGGGGGTCATTGGGGGGTCATTGGGGGGTCATGGGGGGTCATAGGGGGTCTTGGGGAGTCATGGGGGGTCATTGGCTGGGTCATGGGGGGGTCATGGAGGGTCATGGGGGGTCATGGGGGGTCATTAGGGGGGTCATGGGGGGTCATTAGGGGGGTCATGGGGGGTCATGAGGGGTCATGGGGGGTCATGGGGGGTCATTGGGGGGTCATTGGGGGGTCATGGGGGGTCATTGGGGGGGTAATTGGGGGTCATGGGGGGTCATATGGGGTCTTTGGTGGGTCATGGGGGGTCAGGGGGGGTCATTAGGGGGGTCATTGGGGGGTCATACGGGGGTGTTGGTGGGTCATGGGGAGGTCATTGGGGGGTCATGGGGGGTCATGGGGGGTCATTAGGGGGGTCATGGGAGTGTCATGGGGGGTCATGGGGGGGTCATGGGGGGTCATGGGGGGGTCATGGGGGGGTCATGGGGGGTCATAGGGGGGTCATGGGGGTGTCATTGGGGGGGTCATGGGAGGGTCATGGGGGTCATGGGGGGTCAATTGGGGGGTCATTGGGGGGTTATGGGGGGGTCATAAGGGGGTCATAGGGGGGTCTTGGGGGGGTCATGGGGGGTCAGGGGGGGTCATTGGGGGGTCATTGGGGGGTCATATGGGGGTCTTGGTGGGTCATGGGGAGGTCATTGGGGGTCATGGGGGGTCATTGGGGTCATGGGGGGTCATTGGGGGGGTCATGGGGGTCATGGGGGGTCATTAGGGGGGTCATGGAAGGGTCATGGGGGGTCATGGGGGGGCCATGGGGGGTCATGGGGGTGTCATGGGGGTCATGGGGGGGTCATGGGGGGTCATAGGGGGGTCATGCGGGTCCATGGGGGGTCATGGGGGGGGTCATGGAGAGGTCATGGGGGTCATGGGGGGGTCATTGGGGGGTCATAGGGGGTCATGGGGGAGTCATGGGGAGGTCATTGGGGGGTCATGGGGGGTCATGGGGGGTCATGGGGGGGTCTTGAGGGGTCATGGGGAGGTCATTGGGGGGTCATGGGGGGGTCCTGGGGGGGTCATGGGGGGTCATAGGGGGGTCTTGGGGGGTCATGGGTGGGTCATAGGGGGGTCATGGGGGGGTCATGGGAGGGTCATGGGGGGGTCATGGTGGGTCATAGGGGGGTCATGGGGGGTCATGGGGGGTCATGGGGGGGTCATGGGGGGTCATTGGGGGGTCATTGGGGGTCATGGGAGGGTCATGGGGGGTCATGGGGGGTCATTGGGGGGGTCATTGGGGGGTCATGGGGGGTCATAGGGGGGTCTTGGGGAGTCATGGGGAGTCATTGGGGGGTCATGGGTGGGTCATGGGGGGGTCATGGGAGGTCATGGGGGTCATTAGGGGGGTCATGGGGGGGTCATGGGGGGTCATGGGGGTCATGGGGGGTCATTGGGGGGTCATTGGGGGGTCATAGGGGGGTCATGGGGGGTCATGGGGGGTCATGGGGGGGTCATGGGGGGTCATAGGGGGTCATGGGGGTCATTGGGGGGGTCATGGGAGGGTCATGGGGGGTCATGGGGGGTCATTTGGGGGGTCATTGGGGGGTCATGGGGGGGTCATAGGGTGGTCTTGGGGGGGTCATGGGGGGTCATGGGGGGTCATAGGGGGGTCATGGGGGTCATTGGGGGGGTCATGGGAGGGTCATGGGGGGTCATAGGGGGGTCTTGGGGGTCATGGGGGGTCAGGGGGGTCATTGGGGGGTCATTGGGGGGTCATACGGGGGTCTTGGTGGGTCATGGGGAGGTCATTGGGGGTCATGGGGGGTCATTGGGGGTCATGGGGGGTCATTGGGGGGGTCATGGGGGTCATGGGCGGGTCATGGGGGGTCATTAGGGGGTCATGGGAGGGTCATGGGGGGTCATGGGGGGCCATGGGGCGTCATGGGGTGGTCATGGGGGGGTCATGGGGGGTCATGGGGGGTCATGGGGGGTCATGGGGGGGTCATGGGGGGTCATGGGGGGTCATGGGGGGTTATTGGGGGGTCATTGGGGGGTCATGGGAGGGTCATGGGGGGTCATGGGGGGTCATTGGGGGGGTCATTGGGGGGTCATGGGGGGTCATAGGGGGGTCTTGGGGAGTCATGGGGAGTCATTGGGGGGTCATGGGTGGGTCATGGGGGGGTCATGGGAGGTCATGGGGGGTCATTAGGGGGGTCATGGGGGGGTCATGGGGGGTCATGGGGGGTCATGGGGGGTCATTGGGGGGGTCATTGGGGGGTCATAGGGGGGTCATGGGGGGTCATGGGGGGTCATGGGGGGTCATGGGGGGGGTCATGGGGGGTCATAGGGGGTCATGGGGGGTCATTGGGGGTTCATGGGAGGGTCATGGGGGTCATGGGGGGTCATTTGGGGGGTCATTGGGGGGTCCTGGGGGGTCATAGGGTGGTCTTGGGGGGGTCATGGGGGGTCATGGGGGGTCATAGGGGGGTCATGGGGGTCATTGGGGGGGTCATGGGAGGGTCATGGGGGGTCATGGGTGGTCATTGGGGGGTCATTGGGGGGTCATGGGGGGGTCATAGGGGGGTCATAGGGGGGTCTTGGGGGGTCATGGGGGGTCAGGGGGGTCATTGGGGGGTCATTGGGGGGTCATACGGGGGTCTTGGTGGGTCATGGGGAGGTCATTGGGGGTCATGGGGGGTCATTGGGGGTCATGGGGGGTCATTGGGGGGGTCATGGGGGTCATGGGCTGGTCATGGGGGGTCATTAGGGGGTCATGGGAGGGTCATGGGGGGTCATGGGGGGCCATGGGGGGTCATGGGGTGGTCATGGGGGGGTCATGGGGGGTCATGGGGGGTCATGGGGGGTCATGGGGGGTCATAGGGGGGTCATGGGGGGCCATTGGGGGGTCATGGGGGGTCATGGAGAGGTCATGGGGGTCATGGGGGGGTCATTGGGGTGTCATAGGGGGTCATGGGGGAGTCATGGGGAGGTCATTGGGGGGTCATGGGGGGTCATGGGGGTCATGGAGGGGTCATAGGGGGGTCTTGAGGTGTCATGGGGAGGTCATTGGGGGGTCATGGGGGGGTCCTGGGGGGTCATGGGGGTCATAGGGGGGTCTTGGGGGTCATGGGGGGTCATAGGGGGTCATGGGGGGTCATTTGGGGGGTCATTGGGGGGTCAAGTGGGGGTCATAGGGGGGTCTTGGGGGGTCAGGGGGGTCATTGGGGTGGTCATTGGGGGGTCATTGGGGGGGTCATTGGGGGGGTCATGGGAGGGTCATGGGGGGTCATGGGGGGTCATTTGGGGGGTCATTGGGGGGTCATGGGGGGTCATGGGGGTCATTGGGGGGTCATGGGGGGGTCACAGGGGGGTCATGGGGGGTCATGGGGGGTCATGGGAGGTCATGGGGGGTCATTAGGGGGGTCATGGGGGGTCATGGGTGGGTCATGGGGGGTCATTGGGGGGTCATTGGGGGGTCATGGGGGGTCATAGGGGGTCTTGGGGGGGTCATGGGGGGTCATGGGGGTCATGGGCGGGTCATGGGGGGTCATTAGGGGGGTCATGGGAGGGTCATGGGGGGTCATGGGGGGGCCATGGGGGGTCATGGGGGGGTCATGGGGGGTCATGGGGGGGTCATGGGGGGGTCATGGGGGGTCACAGGGGGGTCATGGGGGGCCATGGGGGGTCATGGGGGGGTCATGGAGAGGTCATGGGGGTCATGGGGGGGTCATTGGGGGGGTCATAGGGGGTCATGGGGGAGTCATGTGGAGGTCATTGGGGGGTCATGGGAGGTCATGGGGGGTCATGGGGGGTCATAGGGGGTCTTGAGGGGTCATGGGGAGGTCATTGGGGGGTCATGGGGGGGTCCTGGGGGGGTCATGGGGGGTCATAGGGGGGTCTTGGGGGGTCATGGGGGGGTCATAGGGGGGTCATGGGGGGTCATGGGGGGGTCATGGGGGGGTCATGGGGGGGTCATGGGGGGTCATAGGGGGGTCATGGGGGGGTCATGGGGGGTCATGGGGGGGTCATGGGGGGTCATTGGGGGGTCATTGGGGGGTCATGGGAGGGTCATGGGGGGTCATGGGGGGTCATTGGGGGGGTCATTGGGGGGTCATGGGGGGTCATAGGGGGGTCTTGGGGAGTCATGGGGGGTCATTGGGGGGGTCATGGGTGGGTCATGGGGGGGTCATGGGGGGTCATGGGGGTCATTAGGGGGGTCATGGGGGGGTCATGGGGGGTCATGGGGGTCATTGGGGGGTCATTGGGGGGTCATAGGGGGTCATGGGGGAGTCATGGGGAGGTCATTGGGGGTCATGGGGGGTCATGGGGGGGTCATGGGGGGGTCATAGGGGGGTCTTGAGGGGTCATGGGGAGGTCATTGGGGGTCATAGGTGGGTCATGGGGGGTCATGGGGGGTCATGGGGGGTCATTAGGGGGGTCATGGGCGGGTCATGGGGGGTCATGGGGGGTCATGGGGGGTCATGGGGGGTCATTGGGGGGGTCATTTGGGGGTCATAGGGGGGTCATGGGGGGTCATGGGGGGTAATGGGGGGTCATGGGGGGGTCATGGGGGTCATAGGGGGGTCATGGGGGGTCATTGGGGGGGTCATGGGAAGGTCATGGGGGGTCATGGGGGGTCATTTGGGGGGTCATTGGGGGTCATGGGGGGGTCATAGGGTGGTCTTGGGGGGGTCATGGGGGGCCAGGGGGGGTCATTGGGGGGGTCATTGGTGGGTCATGGGGGGTCATGGGGGTCATTGGGGGGGGTCATGGGGGGGTCACGGGGGGTCATGGGGGGCCATGGGGGGTCATAGGGGGGTCATGGGGGGGTCATGGGGGGTCATGGGGGGGTCATGGGGGGGTCATGGGGGGCCATGGGGGGTCATTGGGGGGTCATTGGGGGGTCATGGGAGGGTCAAGGGGGGTCATGGGGGGTCATTGGGGGGGTCATTGGGGGGTCATTGGGGTCATAGGGGGGTCTTGGGGAGTCATGGGGGGTCATTGAGGGGGTCATGGGTGGGTCATGGGGGGTCATGGGGGGTCATGGGGGGTCATTAGGGGGGTCATGGGGGGGTCATGGGGGGTCATGGGGGGTCATGGGGGGTCATTGGGGGGGTCATTGGGGGGTCATGGGGGGTCATGGGGGGTCAGGGGGGGTCATGGGGGGTCATAGGGGGGTCATGGGGGGTCATTGCGGGGGTCATGGGGGGTCATAGGGGGGTCTTGGGGGGGTCATGGGGGGTCAGGGGGGGTCATTGGGGTGGTCATTGGGGGGTCATGGGGGTCATGGGGGTCATTGGGGGGGTCATGGGGGGGTCACAGGGGGTCATGGGGGGTCATGTGGGGGTCATGGGAGGTCATGGGGGGTCATTAGGGGGGTCATGGGGGGGTCATGGGTGGGTCATGGGGGTCATTGGGGGGTTGTGGGAGGGTCATGGGGGGTCATGGGGGGTCATGGGGGGTCATTGGGGGGGTCATGGGGGGGTCATGGGGGGGTCATAGGGGGGTCTTGGGGGGGTCATGGGGGGTCAGGGGGGGTCATTGGGGTGGTCATTGGGGGGTCATGGGGGGTCATGGGGGTCATTGGGGGGTCATGGGGGGGTCACGGGGGGGTCATGGGGGGTCATGGGGGGGTCATGGGAGATCATGGGGGGTCATTAGGGGGGTCATGGGGGGGTCATGGGGGGTCATGGGGGTCATTGGGGGGGTCATGGGGGGTCATGGGGGGTCATGGGGGGTCATGGGGGGTCATTAGGGGGGTCATGGGGGGGTCATGAGGGGTCATGGGGGGTCATGGGGGGTCATTGGGGGGGTCATTGGGGGGTCATGGGGGTCATTGGGGGGGTAATTGGGGGTCATGGGGGGGTCATAGGGGGGTCTTGGGTGGGTCATGGGGGGTCAGGGGGGGTCATTGGGGGGTCATTAGGGGGTCATACGGGGGTCTTGGTGGGTCATGGGGAGGTCATTGGGGGGTCATGGGGGGTCATGGGGGTCATTAGGGGGGTCATGGGAGGGTCATGGGGGGTCATGGGGGGTCATGGGGGGTCATTGGGGGGTCATGGGGTGTCATGGGGGGTCATGGGGGGTCATGGGGGGTCATGGGGGGTCATGGGGGGTCATAGGGGGGTCATGGGGGTCATTGGGGGGGTCATGGGAGGGTCATGGGGGTCATGGGGGGTCATTGGGGGGGTCATTGGGGGGTCATGGGGGGGTCATAGGGGGGTCTTGGGGGGGTCATGGGGGGTCAGGAGGGTCATTGGGGGGTCATTGGGGGGTCATACGGGGTCTTGGTGGGTCATGGGGAGGTCATTGGGGGTCATGGGGGGTCATTGGGGTCATGGGGGGTCATTGGGGGGGTCATGGGGGTCATGGGCGGGTCATGGGGGGTCATTAGGGGGGTCATGGAAGGGTCATGGGGGGTCATGGGGGGGCCATGGGGGGTCATGGGGGGTCATGGGGGGTCATGGGGGGTCATGGGGGGGTCATGGGGGGGTCTTGAGGGGTCATGGGGAGGTCATTGGGGTCATAGATGGGTCATGGGGGGGTCATGGGGGGTCATGGGGGGTCATTAGGGGGGTCATGGGCGGGTCATGGGGGGTCATGGGGGGTCATGGGGGGTCATGGGGGGTCATTGGGGGGGTCATTTGGGGGTCATAGGGGGGTCATGGGGGGTATTGGGGGTCATGGGGGGTCATGGGGGGGTCATGGGGGTCATAGGGGGGTCATGGGGGGTCATTGGGGGGGTCATGGGAAGGTCATGGGGGGTCATGGGGGGTCATTTGGGGGGTCATTGGGGGTCATGGGGGGGTCATAGGGTGGTCTTGGGGGGGTCATGGGGGGCCAGGGGGGGTCATTGGGGGGTCATTGGTGGGTCATGGGGGGTCATGGGGGTCATTGGGGGGGGGTCATGGGGGGGTCACGGGGGGTCATGGGGGGTCATGGGGGGTCATAGGGGGGTCATGGGGGGGTCATGGGGGGTCATGGGGGGGTCATGGGGGGGGTCATGGGGGGCCATGGGGGGTCATTGGGGGGTCATTGGGGGGTCATGGGAGGGTCAAGGGGGGTCATGGGGGGTCATTGGGGGGGTCATTGGGGGGTCATTGGGGTCATAGGGGGGTCTTGGGGAGTCATGGGGGGTCATTGAGGGGGTCATGGGTGGGTCATGGGGGGTCATGGGGGGTCATGGGGGGTCATTAGGGGGGTCATGGGGGGGTCATGGGGGGTCATGGGGGGTCATGGGGGTCATTGGGGGGGTCATTGGGGGGTCATGGGGGGTCATGGGGGGTCAGGGGGGGTCATGGGGGGTCACAGGGGGGTCATGGGGGGTCATTGCGGGGGTCATGGGAGGGTCATGGGGGGTCATGGGGGGTCATTTGGGGGGTCATTGGGGGGTCATGGGGGGTCATAGGGGGGTCTTGGGGGGGTCATTGGGGGTCAGGGGGGGTCATTGGGGTGGGCTTTGGGGGGTCATGGGGGTCATGGGGGTCATTGGGGGGGTCATGGGGGGGTCACAGGGGGTCATGGGGGGTCATGTGGGGGTCATGGGAGGTCATGGGGGGTCATTAGGGGGGTCATGGGGGGGTCATGGGTGGGTCATGGGGGTCATTGGGGGGTTGTGGGAGGGTCATGGGGGGTCATGGGGGGTCATGGGGGGTCATTGGGGGGGTCATGGGGGGGTCATGGGGGGGTCATAGGGGGGTCTTGGGGGGGTCATGGGGGGTCAGGGGGGGTCATTGGGGTGGTCATTGGGGGGTCATGGGGGGTCATGGGGGTCATTGGGGGGTCATGGGGGGGTCACGGGGGGGTCATGGGGGGTCATGGGGGGGTCATGGGAGATCATGGGGGGTCATTAGGGGGTCATGGGGGGGTCATGGGGGGTCATGGGGGGTCATTGGGGGGGTCATGGGGGGGTCATGGGGGGTCATGGGGGGTCATGGGGGGTCATTAGGGGGGTCATGGGGGGGTCATGAGGGGTCATGGGGGGTCATGGGGGGTCATTGGGGGGGTCATTGGGGGGTCATGGGGGTCATTGGGGGGGTAATTGGGGGTCATGGGGGGGTCATAGGGGGGTCTTGGGTGGGTCATGGGGGGTCAGGGGGGGTCATTGGGGGGTCATTAGGGGGTCATACGGGGGTCTTGGTGGGTCATGGGGAGGTCATTGGGGGGTCATAGGGGGTCATGGGGGGTCATTAGGGGGGTCATGGGAGGGTCATGGGGGGTCATGGGGGGTCATGGGGGGTCATTGGGGGGTCATGGGGGGTCATGGGGGGGTCATGGGGGGTCATGGGGGGTCATGGGGGGTCATGGGGGGTCATGGGGGGTCATAGGGGGGTCATTGGGGGGGTCATGGGAGGGTCATGGGGGGTCATGGGGGGTCATTGGGGGGTCATTGGGGGGTCATGGGGGGGTCATAGGGGGGTCTTGGGGGGGTCATGGGGGGTCAGGGGGGTCATTGGGGGGTCATTGGGGGGTCATACGGGGTCTTGGTGGGTCATGGGGAGGTCATTGGGGGTCATGGGGGGTCATTGGGGTCATGGGGGGTCATTGGGGGGGTCATGGGGGTCATGGGCGGGTCATGGGGGGTCATTAGGGGGGTCATGGAAGGGTCATGGGGGGTCATGGGGGGGCCATGGGGGGTCATGGGGGGTCATGGGGGGTCATGGGGGGTCATGGGGGGGTCATGGGGGGTCATGGGGGGGTCATGGGGGGTCATAAAGGGGTCATGCGGGGCCATGGGGGGTCATGGGGGGGGTCATGGAGAGGTCATGGGGGTCATGGGGGGTCATTGGGGGTCATAGGGGGTCATGGGGGAGTCATGGGGAGGTCATTGGGGGGTCATGGGGGGTCATGGGGGGGTCATGGGGGGGTCATAGGGGGGTCTTGAGGGGTCATGGGGAGGTCATTGGGTGGTCATGGGGTGGTCCTGGGGGGGTCATAGGGGGGTCTTGGGGGGTCAGGGGGGTCATTGGGGTGGTCATTGGGGGTCATTGGGGGGTCATTGGGGGGGTCATGGGAGGGTCATGGGGGGTCATGGGGGGTCATTTGGGGGGTCATTGGGGGGTCATGGGGGTCATGGGGGTCATTGGGGGGGTCATGGGGGGTCAAGGGGGGGTCATGGGGGGTCATGGGGGGTCATGGGAGGTCATGGGGGGTCATTAGGGGGGTCATGGGAGGGTCATGGGTGGGTCATGGGGGTCATTGGGGGGGTCATGGGAGGGTCATGGGGGGTCATGGGGGGTCATGGGGGGGTCATTGGGGGGTCATTGGGGGGGTCATGGGGGGGTCATGGGGGGTCATGGGGGGTCATTAGGGGGGTCATGGGGGGGTCATGAGGGGTCATGGGGGGTCATGGGGGGTCATGGGGGGTCATTGGGGGGTCATGGGGGGTCATTGGGGGGTAATTGGGGGTCATGGGGGGGTCATAGGGGGGTCTTGGGGGGGTCAGGGGGGGTTAGGGGGGGTCATTGGGGGGGTCATTGGGTGGTCATATGGGGGTCTTGGTGGGTCATGGGGAGGTCATTGGGGGGTCATGGGGGGGTCATAGGGGGTCTTGGGGGGGTCATAGGGGGTCATGGGGGTCATGGGCGGGTCATGGGGGGTCATTAGGGGGGTCATGGGAGGATCATGGGGGGTCATGGGGGGGCCATGGGGGATCATGGGGGGGTCATGGGGGGTCATGGGGGGGTCATGGGGGGTCATGGAGAGGTCATGGGGGTCATGGGGGGTCATTGGGGGGTCATAGGGGGTCATGGGGGAGTCATGGGGAGGTCATTGGGGGGTCATGGGGGGTCATGGGGGGGTCATGGGGGGGTCATAGGGGGTCTTGAGGGGTCATGGGGAGGTCATTGGGGGGTCATGGGGGGGTCCTGGGGGGTCATGGGGGGTCATAGGGGGGTCTTGGGGGGTCATAGGGGGTCATAGGGGGGTCATGGGGGGTCATGGGGGGGTCATGGGGGGTCATGGGGGGGTCATGGGGGGTCATAGGGGGGTCATGGGGGGGTCATGGGGGGTCATGGGGGGTCATGGGGGGTCATTGGGGGTCATTGGGGGGTCATGGGAGGGTCATGGGGGGTCATGGGGGGTCATTGGGGGGGTCATTGGGGGGTCATGGGGGGTCATAGGAGGGTCTTGGGGAGTCATGGGGGGTCATTGGGGGGGTCATGGGTGGGTCATGGGGGGGTCATGGGGGGTCATGGGGGGTCATTAGGGGGGTCCTGGGGGGGTCATGGGGGGTCATGGGGGGTCATTGGGGGGGTCATTGGGGGGTCATAGGGGGGTCATGGGGGAGTCATGGGGAGGTCATTGGGGGGTCATGGGGGGTCATGGGGGGGTCATGGGGGGGTCATAGGGGGGTCTTGAGGGGTCATGGGGAGGTCATTGGGGGGTCATAGGTGGGTCATGGGGGGGTCATGGGGGGTCATGGGGGGTCATTAGGGGGGTCATGGGCGGGTCATGGGGGGTCATGGGGGGTCATTGGGGGTCATTGGGGGGTCATAGGGGGGTCATGGGGGGTCATGGGGGGTCATGGGGGGTCATGGGGGGGTCATGGGGGGTCATAGGGGGGTCATGGGGGGTTATTGGGGGGTCTTGGGAAGGTCATGGGGGTCATGGGGGGTCATTTGGGGGGTCATTGGGGGTCATGGGGGGGTCATAGGGTGGTCTTGGGGGGTCATGGGGGGCCAGGGGGGGTCATTGGGGGGGTCATTGGTGGGTCATGGGGGGTCATGGGGGTCATTGGGGGGTCATGGGGGGGTCACGGGGGGTCATGGGGGGTCATGGGGGGTCATAGGGGGGTCATGGGGGGGTCATGGGGGGTCATGGGGGGGTCATGGGGGGGTCATGGGGGGCCATGGGGGGTCATTGGGGGGTCATTGGGGGGTCATGGGAGGGTCATGGGGGGTCATGGGGGGTCATTAGGGGGGTCATTGGGGGGTCATTGGGGGTCATAGGGGGGTCTTGGGGAGTCATGGGGGGTCATTGAGGGGGTCATGGGTGGGTCGTGGGGGGGTCATGGGGGGTCATGGGGGTCATTAGGGGGGTCATATGGGGGTCATGGGGGGTCATGGGGGTCATGGGGGGTCATTGGGGGGGTCATTGGGGGGTCATGGGGGGTCATGGGGGGTCATAGGGGGGTCATGGGGGGTCATTGGGGGGGTCATGGGAGGGTCATGGGGGGTCATGGGGGGTCATTTGGGGGGTCATTGGGGGGTCATGGGGGGGTCATAGGGGGGTCTTGGGGGGGTCATGGGGGGTCAGGGGGGGTCATTGGGGTGGTCATTGGGGGGTCATGGGGGGTCATTTGGGTCATTGGGGGGGTCATGGGGGGGTCACGGGGGGTCATGGGGGGTCATGTGGGGGTCATGGGGGGGTCATGGGGGTCATGGGGGGTCATTAGGGGGTCATGGGCGGGTCATGGTGGGTCATGGGGGGGTCATTGGGGGGTCATGGGGGGTCATGGGGGGTCATGGGGGTCATGGGGGGGTCATGGGGGGTCATAGGGGGGTCATGGGGGGTCATTGGGGGGGTCATGGGAAGGTCATGGGGGGTCATGGGGGGTCATTTGGGGGGTCATTGGGGGTCATGGGGGGGTCATAGGGTGGTCTTGGGGGGTCATGGGGGGCCAGGGGGGTCATTGGGGGGGTCATTGGTGGGTCATGGGGGGTCATGGGGGTCATTGGGGTCATGGGGGGGTCACGGGGGGTCATGGGGGGTCATGGGGGGTCATAGGGGGGTCATGGGGGGGTCATGGGGGGTCATGGGGGGGTCATGGGGGGGTCATGGGGGGCCATGGGGGGTCATTGGGGGGTCATTGGGGGGTCATGGGAGGGTCATGGGGGTCATGGGGGGTCATTGGGGGGGTCATTGGGGGGTCATTGGGGGTCATAGGGGGGTCTTGGGGAGTCATGGGGGGTCATTGAGGGGGTCATGGGTGGGTCATGGGGGGGTCATGGGGGGTCATGGGGGGTCATTAGGGGGGTCATATGGGGGGTCATGGGGGGTCATGGGGGGTCATGGGGGTCATTGGGGGGGTCATTGGGGGGTCATGGGGGTCATGGGGGGTCATAGGGGGGTCATGGGGGGTCATTGGGGGGTCATGGGAGGGTCATGGGGGGTCATGGGGGGTCATTTGGGGGGTCATTGGGGGGTCGTGGGGGGGTCATAGGGGGGTCTTGGGGGGGTCATTGGGGGTCAGGGGGGGTCATTGGGGTGGTCATTGGGGGGTCATGGGGGGTCATGGGGGTCATTGGGGGGGTCATGGGGGGGTCACGGGGGGTCATGGGGGGTCATGTGGGGGTCATGGGAGGTCATGGGGGGTCATTAGGGGGGTCATGGGGGGGTCATGGGTGGGTCATGGGGGTCATTGGGGGGTTGTGGGAGGGTCATGGGGGGTCATGGGGGGTCATGGGGGGTCATGGGGGGTCATTGGGGGGGTCATGGGGGGTCATGGGGGGGTCATAGGGAGGTCTTGGCGGGGTCATGGGGGGTCAGGGGGGTCATTGGGGGGTCATGGGGGGTCATGGGGGTCATTGGGGGGTCATGGGGGGGTCACGGGGGGGTCATGGGGGGTCATGGGGGGTCATGGGAGATCATGGGGGGTCATTAGGGGGGTCATGGGGGGGTCATGGGGGGTCATGGGGGGTCATTGGGGGGTCATGGGGGGGTCATGGGGGGTCATGGGGGGTCATGGGGGGTCATTAGGGGGTCATGGGGGGGTCATGAGGGGTCATGGGGGGTCCTGGGGGGTCATTGGGGGGGTCATTGGGGGGTCATGGGGGGTCATTGGGGGGGTAATTGGGGGTCATGGGGGGGTCATAGGGGGGTCTTGGGTGGGTCATGGGGGGTCAGGGGGGGTCATTGGTGGGGTCATTGGGGGGTCATACAGGGGTCTTGGTGGGTCATGGGGAGGTCATTGGGGGGTCATGGGGGGTCATGGGGGGTCATTAGGGGGGGTCATGGGGGTCATGGGGGGTCATGGGGGGGTCATGGGGGGTCATGGGGGGTCATGGGGGGTCATGGGGGGGTCATGGGGGGTCATAGGGGGGTCATGGGGGTCATTGGGGGGGTCATGGGAGGGTCATGGGGGGTCATGGGGGGTCATGGGGGGTCATTGGGGGTCATTGGGGGGTCATGGGGGGTCATAGGGGGGTCTTGGGGGGTCATGGGGGGTCAGGGGGGTCATTGGGGGGTCATTGGGGGGTCATACGGGGTCTTGGTGGGTCATGGGGAGGTCATTGGGGGTCATGGGGGGTCATTGGGGTCATGGGGGGTCATTGGGGGGGTCATGGGGGTCATGGGCGGGTCATGGGGGGTCATTAGGGGGGTCATGGAAGGGTCATGGGGGGTCATGGGGGGGTCATGGGGGGTCATGGGGGGTCATGGGGGGTCATGGGGGGGTCATGGGGGGGTCATGGGGGGGTCATGGGGGGTCATAGGGGGGTCATGCGGGGCCATTGGGGGTCATGGGGGGGGTCATGGAGAGGTCATGGGGGTCATGGGGGGTCATTGGGGGTCATAGGGGGTCATGGGGGAGTCATGGGGAGGTCATTGGGGGGTCATGGGGGGTCATGGGGGGGTCATGGGGGGGTCATAGGGGGGTCTTGAGGGGTCATGGGGAGGTCATTGGGGGTCATAGGGGGGTCTTGGGGAGTCATGGGGGGTCATTGAGGGGGTCATGGGTGGGTCATGGGGGGGTCATGGGGGTCATGGGGGTCATTAGGGGGGTCATATGGGGGGTCATGGGGGGTCATGGGGGTCATGGGGGGTCATTGGGGGGGTCATTGGGGGGTCATGGGGGGTCATGGGGGGTCATAGGGGGGTCATGGGGGGTCATTGGGGGGGTCATGGGAGGGTCATGGGGGGTCATGGGGGGTCATTTGGGGGGTCATTGGGGGGTCATGGGGGGGTCATAGGGGGGTCTTGGGGGGGTCATGGGGGGTCAGGGGGGGTCATTGGGGTGGTCATTGGGGGGTCATGGGGGGTCATTTGGGTCATTGGGGGGGTCATGGGGGGGTCACGGGGGGTCATGGGGGGTCATGTGGGGGTCATGGGGGGGTCATGGGGGTCATGGGGGGTCATTAGGGGGTCATGGGCGGGTCATGGTGGGTCATGGGGGGGTCATTGGGGGGTCATGGGGGGTCATGGGGGGTCATGGGGGGTCATGGGGGGGTCATGGGGGGTCATAGGGGGGTCATGGGGGGTCATTGGGGGGGTCATGGGAAGGTCATGGGGGGTCATGGGGGGTCATTTGGGGGGTCATTGGGGGTCATGGGGGGGTCATAGGGTGGTCTTGGGGGGTCATGGGGGGCCAGGGGGGGTCATTGGGGGGGTCATTGGTGGGTCATGGGGGGTCATGGGGGTCATTGGGGTCATGGGGGGTCACGGGGGGTCATGGGGGGTCATGGGGGGTCATAGGGGGGTCATGGGGGGGTCATGGGGGGTCATGGGGGGGTCATGGGGGGGTCATGGGGGGCCATGGGGGGTCATTGGGGGGTCATTGGGGGGTCATGGGAGGGTCATGGGGGGTCATGGGGGGTCATTGGGGGGGTCATTGGGGGGTCATTGGGGGTCATAGGGGGGTCTTGGGGAGTCATGGGGGGTCATTGAGGGGGTCATGGGTGGGTCATGGGGGGTCATGGGGGGTCATGGGGGGTCATTAGTGGGGTCATATGGGGGGTCATGGGGGGTCATGGGGGGTCATGGGGGTCATTGGGGGGGTCATTGGGGGGTCATAGGGGTCATGGGGGGTCATAGGGGGGTCATGGGGGGTCATTGGGGGGTCATGGGAGGGTCATGGGGGGTCATGGGGGGTCATTTGGGGGGTCATTGGGGGGTCATGGGGGGGTCATAGGGGGGTCTTGGGGGGGTCATTGGGGGTCAGGGGGGGGTCATTGGGGTGGTCATTGGGGGGTCATGGGGGGTCATGGGGGTCATTGGGGGGGTCATGGGGGGGTCACGGGGGGTCATGGGGGGTCATGTGGGGGTCATGGGAGGTCATGGGGGGTCATTAGGGGGGTCATGGGGGGGTCATGGGTGGGTCATGGGGGTCATTGGGGGGTTGTGGGAGGGTCATGGGGGGTCATGGGGGGTCATGGGGGGTCATGGGGGGTCATTGGGGGGGTCATGGGGGGTCATGGGGGGGTCATAGGGAGGTCTTGGCGGGGTCATGGGGGGTCAGGGGGGTCATTGGGGGGTCATGGGGGGTCATGGGGGTCATTGGGGGGTCATGGGGGGGTCACGGGGGGGTCATGGGGGGTCATGGGGGGTCATGGGAGATCATGGGGGGTCATTAGGGGGGTCATGGGGGGGTCATGGGGGGTCATGGGGGGTCATTGGGGGGTCATGGGGGGGTCATGGGGGGTCATGGGGGGTCATGGGGGGTCATTAGGGGGTCATGGGGGGGTCATGAGGGGTCATGGGGGGTCCTGGGGGGTCATTGGGGGGGTCATTGGGGGGTCATGGGGGGTCATTGGGGGGGTAATTGGGGGTCATGGGGGGGTCATAGGGGGGTCTTGGGTGGGCCATGGGGGGTCAGGGGGGTCATTGGTGGGGTCATTGGGGGGTCATACAGGGGTCTTGGTGGGTCATGGGGAGGTCATTGGGGGGTCATGGGGGGTCATGGGGGGTCATTAGGGGGGTCATGGGGGTCATGGGGGGTCATGGGGGGGTCATGGGGGGTCATGGGGGGTCATGGGGGGTCATGGGGGGGTCATGGGGGGTCATAGGGGGGTCATGGGGGTCATTGGGGGGGTCATGGGAGGGTCATGGGGGGTCATGGGGGGTCATGGGGGGTCATTGGGGGTCATTGGGGGGTCATGGGGGGGTCATAGGGGGGTCTTGGGGGGGTCATGGGGGGTCAGGGGGGGTCATTGGGGGGTCATTGGGGGGTCATACGGGGTCTTGGTGGGTCATGGGGAGGTCATTGGGGGTCATGGGGGGTCATTGGGGTCATGGGGGGTCATTGGGGGGGTCATGGGGGTCATGGGCGGGTCATGGGGGTCATTAGGGGGGTCATGGAAGGGTCATGGGGGGTCATGGGGGGGTCATGGGGGGTCATGGGGGGTCATGGGGGGTCATGGGGGGGTCATGGGGGGGTCATGGGGGGGTCATGGGGGGTCATAGGGGGGTCATGCGGGGCCATTGGGGGTCATGGGGGGGTCATGGAGAGGTCATGGGGGTCATGGGGGGTCATTGGGGGTCATAGGGGGTCATGGGGAGTCATGGGGAGGTCATTGGGGGGTCATGGGGGGTCATGGGGGGGTCATGGGGGGTCATAGGGGGGTCTTGAGGGGTCATGGGGAGGTCATTGGGGGGTCATGGGGGGGTCCTGGGGGGTCATAGGGGGGTCTTGGGGGGTCAGGGGGGTCATTGGGCGGTCATTGGGGGGTCATTGGGGGGTCATTGGGGGGGTCATGGGGGGTCATTGGGGGGTCATGGGGGGGTCATGGGGGGGTCATGGGGGGTCATGGGGGGTTATTAGGGGGGTCATGGGGGGGTCATGAGGGGTCATGGGGGGTCATGGGGGGTCATGGGGGGGTCATTGGGGGGTCATGGGGGTCATTGGGGGGGTAATTGGGGGTCATGGGGGGGTCAGGGGGGGTTAGGGGGGGTCATTGGGGGGGTCATTGGGTGGTCATATGGGGGTCTTGGTGGGTCATGGGGGGTCATGGGGGGTCATTTGGGGGGTCATTGGGGGGTCATGGGGGTCATGGGGGGTCATTTGGGGGGTCATTGGGGGGTCATGGGGGTCATGGGGGTCATTGGGGGGTCATGGGGGGGTCAAGGGGGGGTCATGGGGGGTCATGGGGGGGTCATGGGAGGTCATGGGGGGTCGTTAGGGGGGTCATGGGAGGGTCATGGGTGGGTCATGGGGGGTCATTGGGGGGGTCATGGGAGGGTCATGGGGGGTCATGGGGGGTCATGGGGGGGTCATTGGGGGGTCATGGGGGGTCATGGGGGGTCATGGGGGGTCATGGGGGGTCATTAGGGGGGTCATGGGGGGGTCATGAGGGGTCATGGGGGGTCATGGGGGGTCATGGGGGGGTCATTGGGGGGTCATGGGGGGTCATTGGGGGGGTAATTGGGGGTCATGGGGGGGTCATAGGGGGGTCTTGGGGGGGTCAGGGGGGTTAGGGGGGGTCATTGGGGGGGTCATTGGGTGGTCATATGGGGGTCTTGGTGGGTCATGGGGAGGTCATTGGGGGGTCATGGGGGGGTCATAGGGGGTCTTGGGGGGGTCATAGGGGGTCATGGGGGTCATGGGCAGGTCATGGGGGGTCATTAGGGGGGTCATGGGAGGGTCATGGGGGGTCATGGGGGGCCATGGGGATCATGGGGGGGTCATGGGGGGTCATGGGGGGGTCAAGGGGGGGTCATGGGGGGGTCATGGGGGGTCACAGGGGGGTCATGGGGGCCATGGGGGGTCATGGGGGGGTCATGGAGAGGTCATGGGGGTCATGGGGGGTCATTGGGGGGTCATAGGGGGTCATGGGGGAGTCATGGGGAGGTCATTGGGGGGTCATGGGGGGTCATGGGGGGGTCATGGGGGGGTCATAGGGGGTCTTGAGGGGTCATGGGGAGGTCATTGGGGGGTCATGGGGGGGTCCTGGGGGGTCATGGGGGGTCATAGGGGGGTCTTGGGGGGTCATGGGGGGGTCATAGGGGGGTCATGGGGGGTCATGGGGGGTCATGGGGGGTCATGGGGGGTCATGGGGGGTCATAGGGGGTCATGGGGGGGTCATTGGGGGTCATGAGGGGGTCATGGGGGTCATTGGGGGGTCATTGGGGGGTCATGGGAGGGTCATGGGGGGTCATGGGGGGTCATTGGGGGGTCATTGGGGGGTCATGGGGGGTCATAGTGGGGTCTTGGGGAGTCATGGGGGGTCATTGGGGGGGTCATGGGTGGGTCATGGGGGGGTCATGGGGGGTCATGGGGGGTCATTAGGGGGGTCATGGGGGGTCATGGGGGGTCATGGGGGGTCATTGGGGGGGTCATTGGGGGTCATAGGGGGTCATGGGGGAGTCATGGGGAGGTCATTGGGGGGTCATGGGGGGTCATGGGGGGGTCATTGGGGGGTCATAGGGGGGTCTTGAGGGGTCATGGGGAGGTCATTGGGGGGTCATAGGTGGGTCATGGGGGGGTCATGGGGGGTCATGGGGGGTCATTAGGGGGTCATGGGCGGGTCATGGGGGGTCATGGGGGGTCATGGGGGGTCATTGGGGGGTCATTGGGGGGTCATAGGGGGGTCATGGGGGGTCATGGGGGGTCATGGGGGGTCATGGGGGGGTCATGGGGGGTCATAGGGGGGTCATGGGGGGTCATAGGGGGTCATGGGGGGTCATTGGGGGGGTCATGGGAAGGTCATGGGGGGTAATGGGGGGTCATTTGGGGGGTCATTGGGGGTCATGGGGGGGTCATAGGGTGGTCTTGGGGGGTCATGGGGGGCCAGGGGGGGTCATTGGGGGGTCATTGGTGGGTCATGGGGGGTCATGGGGGTCATTGGGGGGGTCATGGGGGGGTCACGGGGGGGTCATGGGGGTCATGGGGGGTCATAGGGGGGTCATGGGGGGTCATGGGGGTCATGGGGGGGTCATGGGGGGGTCATGGGGGGCCATGGGGGGTCATTGGCGGGTCATTGGGGGGTCATGGGAAGGTTAGGTTAGGTTAGGTTAGGTTAGGTTAGGTTGGGTTAGGTTAGGTTAGGTTAGGTTAGGTTAGGTTAGGTTGGTTAGGTTAGGTTAGGTTAGGTTAGGTTAGGTTAGGTTAGGTTAGGTTAGGTTAGGTTGGTTGGTTTAGGTTAGGTTAGGTTAGGTTAGGTTAGGTTAGGTTAGGTTAGGTTAGGTTAGGTTAGGTTGGGTTAGGTTAGGTTAGGTTAGGTTGGGTTAGGTTAGGTTAGGTTAGGTTAGGTTAGGTTAGGTTAGGTTAGGTTAGGTTAGGTTAGGTTAGGTTAGGTTAGGTTAGGTTAGGTTAGGTTAGGTTAGGTTAGGTTAGGTTAGGTTAGGTTAGGTTAGGTTAGGTTAGGTTAGGTTAGGTTAGGGTTAGGTTAGGTTAGGTTAGGTTTAGGTTAGGTTAGGTTAGGTTAGGTTAGGTTAGGTTAGGTTAGGTTAGGTTAGGTTAGGTTAGGTTAGGTTAGGTTAGGTTAGTTAGGTTAGGTTAGGTTAGGTTAGGTTAGGTTAGGTTAGGTTAGGTTGGGTTAGGTTGGGTTAGGTTGGGTTAGGTTAGGTTAGGTTAGGTTAGGTTAGGTTAGGTTAGGTTAGGTTAGGTTAGGTTGGGTTAGGTTAGGTTAGGTTAGGTTAGGTTAGGTTAGGTTAGGTTAGTTAGGTTAGGTAGGTTAGGTTAGGTTAGGTTAGGTTAGGTTAGGTTAGGTTAGGTTAG
>JANJGK010004778.1:5000-56183 GCA_039081455.1 Macrobrachium rosenbergii | reverse complement strand
AGGAATATTGCTTTAGTAAATGTACACTCCATTTCATGTTTTATGTTTTAGTTTTTGAGATATAGTGTGTCCTTAATGCCATTTCAGTTTTTTTTATTCTTTTCAAATTATTTGTTTAGCTTTTTGTGAATTTAACACTTTGCCATATTTTATTTGATTGCACTCTCTTAATTTTTCACATTCAGTGTAGTGGTGATTTAACATTTATTTACTTAGTGTTTTAAGTATTTCTTAATAATTCAACATTGCATATTTGATTTAATTTTCATTTACTTAGATTTTCTTTTCAAATCTTAAGTATTTCTGAATAGTTTAAATTTTGCTTGATTAATTCAATTTCTTGATAAATTAAACTTTTTAATTTAACTTAAGAATTAATCAACTTTTTGTGTTGTCTTGAGGAAATAGTAAATTTTTTTCAGATTGTGGATTCTGATTATAAATTTAGAATTTAAAGATAAATTTATGTATTTAAAATTTTTACACCAGTGTTTTATTTACTAACCAAGAGTGAATAGGATTAATTGTGTGCTTAAGGCAAAGTGATAAACATGTTTTGTTCCTTTAGTTTTCCTGAAGTGAATTAAGACCAGGGAAACAATTAAAGTTGTTTGATGGAGTGATGCCCTTTTACTTTAGTATATTTCTTATTTAAGTGTTGGTACCTCACATTTGTTTTAAATAACTTAATCTGATTTTTCAAGTGATTAATATGCTTTTTAAGGGGCCACTGTTGTCTTTAGAGTACTCACTGGTAATTTTATTGTTATAAGAGTTCAAGTATCTGGCTGAAGTGAGGTAGATTTTTGAATTCTGGGATAAATTGTATAATAACCAGGTGCTTGGTACGCTTCATGACAATATATAGATTAAAGTAGCAATCAGGGTTTTTCCTATCCTTGGAATTTCAGTCCCTGAAATTAGTTTTGGAATTACAGACCTGATCTGAGGTGAGAGGGAACTGTTTCCTTTAACATGAAGTTGTCTTACATAACACAAAAGACATAAGCTTTGCCCATATATTTAACACAGAAGGAGCGAGACTGGAAGAGTGTGAGGTAAGTGTCCAATAGATCGTTGACTTGAACCTTCCTTCTATAAGAGACCATGTTGGCTTAGACTTTAGAAACTCTCATTCACTACCTAAAATAGCTGTTAAGTTTTTTCATAGCTTTCATCAAAAATCACCAGACATAGTTCAAAACAGTTAACAACCAGAGTATTTTACTATTAAATCTATTTACCAAGACCTTTGGAATTTAATATTTTTCACTTCAATATCAAGTGACTTAAATGTCAGGCACCTTTACGCTTCTATGAAATTGGTTTTTGTAAAAGATTATACTCTTGGGGTGTTTATTATAATTTCTCTATCTGCATTCTTAAATAAAGTAAAAAAGAAAGTTTTGAGAAAGGAAGTTCCTTACAATCCCTCCTCGTTTTCACCCCAGCCACGTACAAACATTAAGGAGTTCTTAGTTGTTCGGCTTAACCCTTTATAACTTTTACCTATCACAGACACCTCGGACTAAACTCAGTTTTTTTTTACCGAGGCGCATTAGCCTGACTCACAGGGTTGCCCTTTTAGCTCGGAAAAGTTTCCTACTAGCTGATTGGTTGCAAGTATTTTGTCCGAATAGCATCATTGTTTTCAAATTTTTACCAAGTAATGTGAATCGAAACATATTTACTAACCTAAATTTCTCCCTCAGATATATGTTTTGTCAATAAATAATGTTAACTAATAAAGAGATTATAAAGTATTGTGATGGGAAGTCTAAATTTAATAACAACACCCACCGAAGTCAACGACAGAAGCCTGTTTTTGGATGCACGCTGCATAATTTTTTTTACTTTTCACATATTTTAACACCAATTGGGATAAATTACACTAAGCATAAGAAAAACATGTTATTATAAAGTTTCTTTGAATACCAGAATCTACTAAAAGCATGGAATTAATAAAATTCGCTATTGGTGAAAACTTCCGGGGAGGTAAAAGGAACAGCCTGGAAAACTATCTCAGCTGATTATCAATGCAGCATTTTCCTGATTTATTTAAGTGTTGAAATCTGTGTTATGTTATTGAGATTACTTTAATGGGTATATCTGCAATTAAATAGTTTCTATGCTTCTTTTTGTAGGTGCACACTAATAAAAATATATTTCACAGAAATTAACAACTTAATCTTTCATGTAAGTTACAAGATAAGAAAACTTTTTATTTCCTTATTTTGCGTTCGGTCCAGGACACACATAAGGTTAACACGAGTTTCTGAGGATATTTTGAGAAGTAAAAGAATATGTGACTGAGTAGAAAATGTACTATACACACACACACGCACACACACACACACACACACACACACACACACACACACATATATATATATATATATATATATATATATATATATATATATATATATATATATATATATATATATATATATATATATATATATATATATATATATATATATATATATATATATATATATATATATATATATATATATATATATATATATATATATATATATATATATATATATATATATATATATATATATATATATATATATATATATATATATATATATATATATATATATATATATATATATATATATATATATATATATATATATATATATATATATATATATATATATATATATATATATATATATATATATATATATATATATATATATATATATATATATATATATATATATATATATATTTTAAGGATTAGTAGGCTATAGGCGTCTACTGTCAAATACCGAGGCAGGGTATCGTGGTTGTAAGTCGGTGAAATTATGAATTTGTTTAATTGTGATTTTTATGCAATTTATGGAACACTACAGTATCCTCAAACCGAAAATAGTGCTATTAATAGAATCTATACCTTTACGACAAAATTAGCAAACCCTTTCTATACGGACTTACATCATAGGCCTACATACACCTAGCCTAACTTATATCAAGCATCAGCTTGATATAAGTTACGCCTTACCTTAAATAGTTAAGCAAAATTTATTGCAATTGTCAAAAAATGGTGTAAGACACATAGACATACGCTAGCCTAGTTTGAAATGTGTGCAAGAAATAAAGCAATAATAAGGGAAGTACATTGTTATTATGTAAAAGAAAAAAATAGCCCCTTCATATCTATTATCATATTTATCATAATGATATAACAAAAGGCTTCAGCACAAAAGCCTGCAAAAGATGATATGTATCTGAAAAGTTTTCTTACCCATCAACATTTGCTGGCATGTGGGTACCATATGAATAGCTAGGCCTACCTATCTAGGTAATTTTATCTAAATTTTATCTAAAGTCACAGACTATTCCATTTACCTCCCCGGAAGTTTTCACCAATAGCGAGTTTTATTACCTCCATGTTTTTAGTAGATTCTGGTGTTCAAAGAAAGTTTATAGTAACATGTTTTTTTCTAATGCTTAGTGTAATTTATCCCAATTGGTGTTGAAATATGTGAAAAGTAAAAAAAAATTATGCAGCGTGCATCCGAAAACAAGCTCCTGTCGTTAACTTCGGCGGGTGTTGTTATTTAATTTAGACTTACCATCACAATACTTTATAACCTCTTTATTCGTTAACATTATTTATTGACAAAACATATATTAGAGGGAGATATTTAGGTTAGTAAATAAGTTTCGATTCACATAACTTGGTAATTATTTGAAAACAATGATGCTATTCGGATAAAATACTTGCAACCAATCAGCTCAGCGAGCAGGAAACTTTTCCGAACTAAAAGGGCACCCTGCGAGTGCGAGCTAATGCGCCTCGGTGAAAAAAAAAAAAAAAAAAAACTGAGTTCAACTTCCCTCTCTCTCTCTCTCTCTCTCTCTCTCTCTCTCTCTCTCTCTCTCTCTCTCTAACCAGACAGTGGAATACCAGTGAATGGAAAATAAAGCTATACACTCTGACGTTTGCGCATTGTCATACAACAATTAGTTAACATTAGACGCAGTGGGGTAAGGTGTGAAGAAACAGAGATATTCATAGTGTGTTCCCATCCGAGATAAATATTCAATTTTCCGAAATGAGTCAGAAGTGTAATAAAAGCAATGGTCAACATTTCTCAGTGGAAAAAGAAAAACAAACTTGGGGGTCACAGAAGAATAATTAATAAGTCACAAACTGTTTCGTTTGTTCAACTGAATGTTATCAAGATGATCTGTTTTACTTAAGAGTTACACGGTGGGGAAAACGAAGATCAAAATTTTGCAGGGAAGAAAAATCTTGGGAAATGTTAAGTGTTCATTAATTGCTCGTGAATGGTACAATGTATGTAACCTACCTTTATTGTTATTTATTATGTCGCAAATGAATTATTCTTGAACTGAGTGTTACTGTTTCTAACAAAAAATAAAAAAAAAGTGTTAAAATAGCCATTTTTCATATAAAGAGAGAATATGCTTTAATGGATAAATTGATATATGTCTGGATGTACAGGTTAAAACTAGTTTTAAGTAACTATATTCTGAAAAATTTTAAAACTTTTTTGTTCTGACAAGGAGTTATTTTTTTTGTGTCATTAATGATCCACCCTACCCCCTTCCCCCTTCCCCGTTGAATTTTCCTTTTTCCTTTTCTTTTTTTCCTGTTGAGAGAAAATCCACTTCACAAAGTATTGCATTCACGCTAATGTTTTCATTTTCAGTCTTCTCTGTCATTTTACTACTTCAGATATTTTTTTTGCTTTTAGTTTATTAATTTTCTATAGCCAGTTTTTTGTTCAACCTGTCGTGTTATATGAATAAGCTGTAAGGTTCACGGATTTGCTGTTATTGCTAAACCCTTAGTATCACCTAGCCGACGTAAATAAACATGTTCTGTTGCCTTTATTTATGATAAATAAAAAAAAAATAAATAAACATATTCCCACAGAAAGTTACACAAGTGTAGTTAACAGATATCTGGAAATTCATATTCAATAACATCTCATACGATTCTCTTTAGGTAGGGTACAGAATAAATAAAAGTGTGTACACTGGAAATTGTTTTGATGCGTTTTGTTTTTGCTTGACCTTAATCATGGTAAACTAAACAAACCCAATACTGGTATGATCCATCAATCTTAATAACAGAGATGCAGCCTCTGTCGAAAATTATGAATGTTGAAGGTAGACATGGCACACAGGGGTAATAACAATAATTAAAACATTAACATTTATTTACTAAAAGTATAATGATCTTCAGCGTTTAAAAATAAGACCCTAGCACCAATGTCACTAGAATAGATCCACTAAGGTTTTAGTTGTGGAAGGATCTACTCCCCCAGCCTATTCCGACCAGCTCTACAAAATGGGGTTTAAGAGGCTATATCCTTAAGGAGTCGATACAGTAGTCTTCTGTCCAAAAAGTGGGTAATGATGACGGTTCCCATGCGGGCGAAGACACAATCCTAGATTTTGATAAGGTAGTAGATCGTTGTCGCAGAGTGGGACGAAGAAATTAAATCACTCCATGGCTGGTTATAAAATCCTTGATAAATTCTTCATTGAAAAACCAGCCAAATATATAAAATGATGATGAGCAGTTAATATAAGTCCATGGCCAATAACTGCTGTTCCACACTTTATAAAAGGAGAGCTGTTAAACGACTGTCTTTCCTCCATCAAATTTTTCTTCAAGGCAAATACTCTGATTTTTCTCCAAGGATCTTCAAACTGGAAGATAAAGTAAAACTGGACAGCAGAGCCATCTATTGACAAAACCTCTAGACTCCCTTGCCTTCTAATGTTTTTTTTAATAAATAGCAAAAGAGGCTAGAGGCAAAATAATAATACATTAAATATATATAAATACAATAAATTTAAAATCATGGAATGAAATTTATTTCACACTCCAAGGGGGGGATTCAATTTTTTTTTTTATACAAAAATTTGAATCAAAGAAAAATTAAAAACCATCACCAAATCTCAATCATTCATGTCTGAAAGGATAGCTTTAGTTTTAGCCATACTATCAACAGCGGCTTTTCTTTTAACCTTATTTACAACTAATGGGTTCCTATCACACCTATCAATATTACCCAAATCATCAGTTTCGCAGCAACTCAAAAGTGGAATGAGAGACGTAGCATGACGTTTTACAATTTCTCGAGTAGCTCCCTTCAACACTACTGCACCTGTAACTTCATTTATATCATTAACAACAACATCCCTCACAATACCCATTGGATAACTGACCGGTTTCATATTAGACTCTCTTAAGAGCACCACATCTCCAACCTTTAGCTTATTATGTGTGACGGGTCTATACCTATCCTTATCATTAGTAGCCTGATAAATCAAATCTTTAACAAATTCAGAGTGATACAGATCAATTAACTTCTGTCTAACTTTCCCAAGTTCCCGATAACCATCTACAATATTACCCACATTATTTCCTTTGGCAAGCCAAGCAGGATCATCATCAACATCATGTAACTCAGGAATAATACCAACAGACGGCAAACTTCGTCCATGTATCAAAATTTCTGGTGTTATAGGATCAGGAATCTCATCACCCATGGTATCTCTAAGGGCTTCCTTGAAAGCAACGGGACGTTTGTTAAGCAAATGTACAGTCTGGCCAACAAAAAACTCAAAATCTCTTAAATCCAAGACGTTTACTTATAGAACTGCAGAGCAACTTTTTAGTGAGTTTAACACAAGTTTCCACCAACCCTCCCAATTTGTTGCATCCTTTGAAGTACTGTTCAAACTTTATTGGCTTAACATTGTTTTGATGGAAATAGCTTTGAACTTCAGAATCGTTCAACAAATTGGTGATTAAATTTGCGCCAGCAACTATCTGTGAACCCAAATCAGACAAAACTAACTGTGGGATACCATATTCAAAGCAATGCATTTGAAGAGAGCGTAAAAATTCCTTGGTTGAGAGATCTAAACAAAGTTTCAAATTAATTGCTCTCGTCCATAAGCAAGTCAAACACAAAATCCACACTTTACTTTTCCTACCATTTACTTTAACATAATATGGTCCCAAATGATCAACAAAAATATAACTAAATGCAATTTTAGGAGGATTAATTCTAAAATCACGATAACTACTCTGATTCAGTTTAATCGTTCGTCCATTAAATCTTTTACATTGAATGCAACCCTTGAGGATTTTCTTAACTACCGAGAAATAATGAGGAATCCAGAACTTCTTTCTCATTTCTGATAACAATGCATAGAGTCCCGAATGACCAAATTTCCGATGCATATCCAAAACAATCAATTTAGTTAATTTACTATCTTTGTGAAAGAGAACAGGAAAATGCAAGTAATTATCCTGCTTCCATTTTGGGACTTTACATCTAACTCGTAAAATACCAAATTTATCCATATAGATATTCAGTTGAGCCACAATATTTGGAACAGCCATAAACCGTTTATCACCACTTTCAAAATAAGCAAAAACTTCAGGAAATCCAAGACCTTGTTCTACCCTAATAACATTCCTGTAGGCTTCAAGATGCAAATTTACTTCAGGGTAGTTAAAATTCCCAAACCTATCAGGATATTTAACCTTCAGTTTAAGTTTGATGTTATGAATAAACTTCAAAACACACAAGTTTACTCTAACAATACGTTGAAAGTCAGAAAATCTATCCAAGGGTACCAAATGCTCTCCTCGATTCCCAGTTTCTGCCTTGCAATCGGAGGGAGCAATACCAATCATAACATTGATTGGGTCAGCCTTTGCTAGAGGGTTAGGAACAATGACCTCCATAATTTCAGGTTTATTAACTTCAGCTGCCAAACATTCATCAGCAAGATTCTGGGGCCCAGTAAAGTAAGTAGTTTTCAACAGTTCGTTATAAGAAACACATCTTGTGATGCAGTCAGCAGGATTCATAACTCCACTAACAAATTTGTATTTCACAGGGTTTTCTTCACATAGTTTACTTATCTGATTTAAACGATTTAATATGAAAGTGCTGCTCTTGTTAATTTTTTCCAACTTATTCACATAACCATTAATCCAACTCAAAGAAACCAAACTATCTGTGCATAATACCAACTCACAAATATTGACAGGCTTCACACACAAAGGACCAGACAACTCTCTCTTCATTTCAATCAATGTTTCTGTTCCAAGAAAAATTGCCTGGAATTCTAACGATGGAATACTTTTACCTTCCAACTGCTTATTTACAATTCTGTTTTTAGCCAATACAAAACTTGCCTGCTTTGTCTCAGTATCCTGAATAAAGACGACTATTCCATACATTAGTTTACTACTGTCAGTAGAAGCAATCAATCTATAACATCCATTTCTATCTCCAATTACTCTAGGAATAGATAATTCAGGAGTTGAATTCAACTGCTTTACAATATTACGCCACTCACGGACTTTATTCTCGGGAAGCTTAGTGTCCCAACCAAGTAACTTATCTGTTTGCAATTCATGCATGAAAATACGAGCCCTATTCAAAATGGGACCATTAATATTATGGGGGTCGAAATTTGAAGCAATAGATTTGAGAACAAGTCTCTTAGTATCAGCTGAAATTTCAAGATGTAGTTTTTGTGTCAAAAGGCTATCAGCTTGTCTGTTCCATCTCAACCCAAACAATTTAACTGTATCTGGAACATTTTCAGGCAAAGTGTCATTAATTTCATCTAGTATGTTCTGGTTGTTAGTAACAAACTGTTGCAGTTCAAATTTATATGGTGCAAATATACTATTCAAATGATCAAAGGCAAACTTCAAGCTACCATAATCATTCGCAGTCACAGCACCGTTATCCATGTACATCAAAGCATATATTAGCTTCTTTAATTCTCTAATTTGTTCAGAATCATGTTCAACATCAATCATCAGAATTATATAGAGAGCAACCATTAACAATGTTGGACTGCATCTTAGTCTGTCATGTAAATGTAAATTTACTTAGGATGTATTTTTAAATCAGCCATGATCGAGCTTAATTATTGTTCTCTTATAAAGTATCTGTGTGTTTATTTTATGCGATGTGTTGCGTATCGTATGATAATTTTAGGAGTGTTGTCGTTACTTCTTCAATAGTTAATTAGTGAACAACCCTATTAACTCCTTTTTGTTATTATTTAGTTTCGTCGGAGTGTGAGTGACGGTCCAGGTGTTACGCCTGGGATGGGTATCGCCTGCTGGGGTCAGTTTGGGCAGTATCGACATACCAGAAGGACTTCGTGCAGCAGCTAGCCTGGAATATATATATTTTCGTCAAATCTACGTTTTGAGAAGATTTTCTATATATTCCATTGGAAATTCCGACCCGCCGGTGTGTGTGAAGAGCCACCTGCGGTATATATATATTGATCACGGCTTTCTTCTTGTAGCCTCGCAGGGACTTGTGTCACTTGCGACCTCCTCTGCCTTTTCCCCCGTTGGAGGAGTCCGCGGGTAGACAGGGCTGGCGCTGGATCCCAGCTCTGTAGGAGAGGCTTTAGCTGTGACTTGGCTTTGAGGGTCTTGGAACTGCTGCACGTCTGGATTGTCGGAGCCCGTTAGAGGAGGCTAGTAGGGAGGCTAGCATTAGGTAAGGTGTAAACTTTTGGTTTCCTTCGGGGAACTCTTCGCATTTGTCGTTCTCCATCTGATGCCTAGTACTCCCTTGTTTTGCTGACTGATAGTCTCGAGAAACTCCAGGGACGTTCAGTGTACATTTCCCAGGAATGACCAAGGATTGGGTTAGGATAACCCCTGATTATATATGAACCCTATAGATATATACATATAACTATATTGTTATGGTGTGGGTCATAATTACAGGTTAAAATAATTTCCCCTGATTTTGATATTGATTTACTGTATTTCGCGTGTTTAGCTCTGTTATTTAGGTAGGTAATTTTAAGGTTTTCTACCTTGCATTTGCCTTCTTTCTTCCTTCCGATTCTGTTTAGAATTAGGTTAGTATTTGAATTTTGGGCCCGTTCCATTTGAATAATATTAAGGTTTACTCTTATTGGTTTAGGGATCAGTTCATTAGATTTAGGTGAACCTTGTGGTTATAACACACTACCTATTCCCCTAAGTGTGTTTGTATAAAGTATGTTTTTTCTAGTTGTATAAAGTATGTTTTTTCTAGTTGTAAGTCTGACATGCACAAGGTTGATTTAATATTTAAGAAATTTTGAGTTTTGTAATAAATATTATTTTTTCTGGTGTTTGTTTACCACATTCATATTCACTGTGTTGTATTATCACTGCCTACGATTCCTTATTAAAAACTTATTAAGAACCTGTAGAACGGCCTCCTCGGGTCGTAACAGTTGGCGACCGTGACAGGATCGTACGCGGGTACACACAGTGTTTGTGTCTGTGGGGCAGCACTAGGCTAATTTGATAATATTTATTTATGGTAGTATATATATATTAAGTGTTATCCTCCCCTCTTTATCTAGGTTTGTAGTCAGGAGGACTTTACTTTTAGTCCAGCTGAGTTTTTAGGGTCGGCTGATTGCATAAAATATTTACATGTTCTAAACAAGAATCACCTTGTTCAGTGTTCTCAGTGGTTGGGGATTAATTATAAGTCCTCAGATACAAGGGCTCATTTATTAAAACTAGTTAAGGCAAAGGTAGCCCAAGGTTTGGCTGAGGGTGAAGAATTGGCTCGAGTATTAGGTAGTGATATGGACAGTGTGTCTGAATTTGATAAGTCTGTGCAGGATGATGTTAGTATAAATCCTGGTTTGTCTCTGTTTGAGGATCCTCCTCCTGTACAGCTTATGTATGAGGGCCCAGCTAATTTTCCTGCTCAGTCAAACAAATCTAATAACCCTTTCCTTGCTAGTGATCCGGTGGTAGATAATATTTGTCCCTCTTGTCCCAGTAGGAGCCAGGAGGAGGGGGAATATAAATTGATTTGCAAACGCATTGAGTTGTTAAAGCTGGAGCATGAGGAAAATGAAAGAGCCAGGAAACATGAGTTGGAGATGGCCAAGATAAAGCTGGACATGGCTAAGCTCCAGAATGGTCCCAACTTGGTTAGTTCCCCTAGTAGTTCTTCCCAAGATAGATTTAATATTGGAGCTGCTCTCAAACTTGTGCCCATTTTTGATGAAAATAATGTGCCAGAATTTTTCAAGGCATTTGAAAGAGTTGCATCACGGTTGGCTTGGCCCACTGAAATGTGGACCATGCTTATTCAGTGTAGATTAGTGGGAAAAGCCATTCGTGTGTATAATGCTTTAGAAGAAGGATTGGCTAGAGATTATGTTAAGGTTAAGGCGTTAGTTCTCAGGGCCTATGACTTGGTCCCTGAGGCCTATCGTCTCAAATTTAGGACTGTAAACAAACCTCCTTCGATGACTTTTGTTGAATATGCTCGTCTCAAGGAGGAGCAATTTGACGATTGGCTTAAGAGTCGTCAAGTTGTTTCTTTCCCCTCCTTGAGAGAGATGATGCTACTGGAAGAATTTAAGAAGGTTTGGGGCAAGGAGTTAAAAATGCATCTGGAGGAGGTGAAAGTTGTGACTCTTGCTAAGGCAGCCCAGATTTCAGATGAATTTGTATTGACCCATAAGGCTGGGTCTGGCAATTTCGGACAGTCTAGTTTCAACTCTCCATCCTCTAGATCAAATAATTTTACTAAAAAGGTTAATGGTAAGGTATTTAATAGAAACAGTAATGGTAATGGGCATGGAAAGGTCTCTAGTGGAGCGCTCACTAGAGTCTTTTCCAATAGGGATCAGGCAGTCTCAGCCAGTACTAACCCTCGAAGTGGTAATTGTTATTGGTGCAATAAACCAGGGCACCGGCAGGCACATTGTAATGCTAGGAAAAGATATTTAAGCAATGGACAGGACAATAATAGGGCTCCAGTGTCATTGATTGGTAGAGTGACGGATGAAAAATCTAAAGGTAATCCACCTACTAACGAAAATGTCTCTGAGTGTGGGCCTGGTTTGGGACATGTCGATCAGTCAAGTCCTAATTTATGACTTTTTAATAAATATGTTTGGAAAGGCCAGATAAAGACTCCCTTCGGTAACCTAGATGTGAAGTTTTTGCTGGATACTGGGTCTGCTAGGTTGCTGGTAAAGGCAGACTCTCTAAAGAATATGGTCCCTTTTTCAGGAGAATATGTAGTCCTGGGTGGGTTTCCGGACACCTTGGTATCTGCCCCTTTAATACAGGTGGAGTTAGCCTTCCCAGGTTACCAGAAAGTGGTGGAATTGGCTGTAGTAGAGACCCTGCCTGTACCAGGGATGGGTGGTATCCTGGGTAATGACCTAGGTAATAATAATGAGGGCCAGGAAGTATTCCCAATTGTGTCAATCACTGCTTGTCCAGTGGCAGTTACTACTCGGTCTGCTGCAAAAATTGCAGCCACTACTAATGATGAAAGTAATTTGGACTTAAGTAGTTTAGATGTAGATGTAGAAAGGCCCGGGCTAGTAGATAGTAGCAGTAGTGTAGGAATATTTAAAGTTTTGAAACCCAATTGTGACAGAGTGTCTTTCATTCAACCCCAGAAGGATGAATTTAATTTTGAGTTGGGGGATACCAACGACTTAACAAAGCCCAGGTTTTGTGTTAGCAAGGGGCTTTTGTATAGAGTTAGTCGACCCTCGACCCATCAATTAAATATGACCTTCCGAATTGATCAGATTGTGGTACCCTCTAAATTTAGAGATTCAGTGTTGAGTTTGGCTCATGAAGACCCTTTTGCTGGCCACTTTGGAATAGGTAAAACATTTCATAATTTAATTAAAATATTTTGGTGGCCAGGTATAAAGTCTTCCGTGAAAAGGTTTGTGAGGGCATGTGAAATATGTCAAGTGATGGGTAAACCCAACCAACCAGTTCCTAAAGCTCCATTGAACCCTATTCTTGTTATTGGTGAGCCATTCTCAGAATTGGTAATTGATGTGGTGGGGCCTCTGCCCAGAACAAAGTCTGGGTTTACTCATTTATTAACAGTGATGGACCGAGCTTCTCGATATCCAGAAGCTTTTCCTATGCGTAAGGTGACTTCCAGAGCAGTATTTGACAAACTGGTGGAATTCTTTTCCAGATTTGGTCTCCCTTGTAAAATTCAATCCGATTGCGGAACGAATTTTACAAGTAGGGTATTTAAAGGTAAATGTGCTGACCTGGCCATTCAGCACATTACTAGTGTACCCTATCACCCAGAGAGCCAAGGTGTAGTGGAAAGGTTCCACCAGACTCTGAAGTCTATATTGAAGAAATATTGCTATGAGCGGGGAGAGGATTGGGATAAGGGGCTTCCCTTTGCTCTCTTTGCTATCCGTAATCACCCCAACTCTTCCACAGGTGTAGCTCCGTCGGACTTGGTTTTTGGACACAAGATCCGAGGTCCTTTGGAAATTTTCCATGAGTTGTTGGAAACCGGTCAAAAGGGCGAAAAAAGTGTGGGACAGGTGGTGGATGACTTAAGACAAAATCTGTCCGTAGCTTGGAAGTTTGCCAAAGAGAATTTGTCCTCCTCGCAAACAACTATGAAATGTAATTTTGATAAAAAAAGTAAGGTACGTTCCTTTGAACCAGGAGAATTGGTATTAGTTCTGAGCACAGACCCTGATAACTTCCTTGAGCCCAGGTTTAAGGGGCCTTGGAAGGTCTTAAGGAAGTTATCAAATGTCAATTATGAGATTGAAGCTCCTGGTACTCGGAGGAAGTGCCGTATTTTTAACATAAATCGTTTGAAATCTTATGCAACTAGTAGGCCAGACCCTTTGTCCATAGTTTATGAACCGGTTACTAGTATTGTAGACCCTGTTAGTGACATTGAAGATGACTTGTTGGATCAGGTGTCCTCAGATGCTCTTGGTAATAATCTGCAGAATTTAGAAATTTTAAAAACTGGTTTAGAGCATTTGGAGACATCTCAGCGGAATGATATGTTAAAATTAATAAAAGCTTTTCCAGACTTATTTCAGGACTCTCCGGGTCAGACGAGCTTACTCCATCATGATGTTGATGTGGGCAGTGCTTTGCCAGTTAAGCAGAGTCCATATCGTTTGAACCCTGAGAAACGTGCAATAGTAGAGGAGGAAATTAAATACATGTTGGAGCATGACCTCGTCCAACCTTCGGTCAGTCCTTGGAGTTCTCCTGTAGTCCTAGTGAAGAAACCAGATGGTAAGTTCCGTATGTGTGTAGATTATAGGAAGGTGAACGCCAGTACAGTAAATGACTCTTTCCCTCTCCCTCGGATTGAAGATTGTCTCGATCAGATAGGACCTTCCAAATTTATTACCAAGTTAGATTTATTAAAGGGTTACGGGCAAGTTCCCCTATCTGATCGAGCCCGTGAAATCTCTGCTTTTGTAACACCCTTCGGGCTATATGAATGCAAGGTTATGCCCTTTGGTATGAAAAATGCTGCCTGTACCTTCCAGCGTTTAATGAATAGGGTTATTTGTGGACTGGAAGGTACCGAGATTTATATTGATGACCATGTAGTTCATAGTAATGACTGGCAAACCCATATAGTTAGGTTAAAGAAGGTGTTTGAGGCCTTGCGAGCTGCAGGTCTAGTTGTGAACCTCGGGAAATGTGAGTTTGGCAAAGCTAAAGTTATTTATTTGGGTCATGAGATTGGCTTGGGTCAAGTAGCCCCGAAACAAGCCAATCTCGAGGCCATTATTGCATTGAAGAGGCCGTGTAATGTTAGAGACGTGCGTAGAGTGTTAGGTATGATGGGTTACTACCGCAGGTACGTTCGCAACTTCTCTGACATTGCACAGCCTCTAACAAATTTATTAAAGAAAGGTCAGAAGTTTACTTGGTCTTCTGAATGTGAAGAGTCCTTTCTGAAATTAAAAATGATGTTAGTGTCCAATCCTATATTGACTTCCCCTAATTTTCAGAAGCCCTTCATTATTGCCGTGGATGCCAGTGATGTTGGGATGGGTGGAGTTTTATTTCAACGTGGTGAGGATGATGTAGTACGCCCTGTCTCTTACTATAGTCGTAAGTTGCTGACGGCAGAAAGGAAGTACTCCACTATTGAGAAAGAGGCCCTCGCCTTGGTTCGGACACTGACTCATTTTAAGCCATATGTGACCAACTTTTCATTCCCTGTAGAGATCTGGACTGATCACAACCCATTGACATTTATAGAGAGGATGAAGGGCTCCAATCAAAGAATCTTGCGTTGGGCCCTACAACTGCAGGAGTTTAATCTAGTCATTAAACATATTAAGGGAGCCGATAATTGTATTCCTGATACTCTTTCCCGATTGTAGGATCTTGTCCCTCCTCTCTGTTACCTTGGTCTCTGAAATTTTCTCCAATGGTTGGTATATATATACTTTATGCTCAATTGATCTATGACCCCTTTTGTGGACTATGGTTTGGTTACTTACATGTATTGAGCAGAATTTGGCTCATTATTTTATTGCACATTCTTTTTCAGGTGTTGGGTATAATTTAACTCGAATATATGAATCTCAGGTCTCAATTTCTTTTGTTGGCTCGGTTGATTGAATGTACTTACCTTATAGTTTAACTTAAGTCTGTAGTTTTTTTTTTTTTTAAGTGATGTATTTATTAGCCTGATTATGACATTTAGTAGCAAATTGTGTTAATGGTTGATAGTTTAGTTAAGGAAAAAAAATTCTATTTAGTGAATAAATTTTTTTTTGTTTGGGGGAGGAAGGTGTCATGTAAATGTAAATTACTTAGGATGTATTTTTAAATCAGCCATGATCGAGCTTAATTATTGTTCTCTTATAAAGTATCTGTGTGTTTATTTTATGCGATGTGCTGCGTATCGTATGATAATTTTAGGAGTGTTGTCGTTACTTCTTCAATAGTTAATTAGCGAACAACCCTATTAACTCCTTTTTGTTATTATTTAGTTTCGTCGGAGTGTGAGTGACGGTCCAGGTGTTACGCCTGGGATGGGTATCGCCTGCTGGGGTCAGTTCGGGCTGTATCGACATACCAGGAGGACTTCGTGCAGCAGCTAGCCTGGAATATATATATTTTCGTCAAATCTACGTTTTGAGAAGATTTTCTATATATTCCACTGGATATTCCAACCCGCCGGTGTGTGTGAAGAGCCACCTGCGGTATATATATATTGATCACGGCTTTCTTCTTGTAGCCTCGCAGGGACTTGTGTCACTTGCGACCTCCTCTGCCTTTTCCCCTGTTGGAGGAGTCCGCGGGTAGACAGGGCTGGCACTGGATCCCAGCTTTGTAGGAGAGGCTTTAGCTGTGACTTGGCTTCGAGGGTCTTGGAACTGCTGCACGTCTGGATTATCGGAGCCCGTTAGAGGAGGCTAGTAGGGAGGCTAGCATTAGGTAAGGTGTAAACTTTTGGTTTCCTTCGGGGAACTCTTCGCATTTGTCGTTCTCCACCTGATGCCTAGTACTCCCTTGTTTTGCTGACTGATAGTCTCGAGAAACTCCAGGGACGTTCAGTGTACATTTCCCAGGAATGACCAAGGATTGGGTTAGGATAACCCCTGATTATATATGAACCCTATAGATATATACATATAACTATATTGTTATGGTGTGGGTCATAATTACAGGTTAAAATAATTTCCCCTGATTTTGATATTGATTTACTGTATTTCGCGTGTTTAGCTCTGTTATTTAGGTAGGTAATTTTAAGGTTTTCTACCTTGCATTTGCTTTCTTTCTTCCTTCCGATTCTGTTTAGAATTAGGTTAGTATTTGAATTTTGGGCCCGTTCCATTTGAATAATATTAAGGTTTACTCTTATTGGTTTAGGGATCAGTTCATTAGATTTAGGTGAACCTTGTGGTTATAACACACTACCTATTCCCCTAAGTGTGTTTGTATAAAGTATGTTTTTTCTAGTTGTAAGTCTGACTTGCACAAGGTTGATTTAATATTTAAGAAATTTTGAGTTTTGTAATAAATATTGTTATTTTTTCTGGTGTTTGTTTACCACATTCATATTCACTGTTGTATTATCACTGCCTACGATTCCTTATTAAAAACTTATTAAGAACCTGTAGAACGGCCTCCTCGGGTCGTAACATAGTCCAAAACTTAACCTCAGATTCTTGTACACCTCAGGAGTAAAGTCTCCCTTACTAACATTCTTAAACCAAAGAAACAAAAGTTTATTCTGATCAACTTCATTCAAAGCTATCTGCAAAAAAGCCTGTTTAAGATCAAAACAAAGCAAATACTGGTCAAATCTTAAATGCAACAATGCTACAGAAAGTTTCTGGTTAATACAAGGACCCGGCCACATTGCCTGGTTATGACTAATTGAAGATCCATTTGGTCTCTTCTCACACAAATTTGACAAAAATACCATCCTACATATGGTGGTTTCACGGCTCAACTTAAAAACACCCATATGAGCCATGAAACTATGTTCTGGATGTTCCTGAAAAAACTGATCAAGATTTGGAATTTTTTCAATGATGCCCTGACTTTCTTGCGTTTTGACATTATCATCCATTAACTTGAGATACTCCTCATTTTTGAGGAGTTTCTGTAAATTAGAACTCAAAATTTGTTTAGCAAGGTTAAAATTCCTTCCCAAAAGATGAGCAACTCTGCCATTCCACAACAAAGGCATAATCAACCTACCATCAGTGCTACGGACAGTATTATTGAGCAAATATCTAATCAAGCCTTCATTTATTTCAACTGTGTCATCACACAAATCTATGCTATCTTTATGCAAAATATTAGTACAATGTTCTTCCAGAACTCTAACAGCAGCTCTATCAAGTTCCTCATCTTCAAGAGTAGAATCACTACTAATGAAAACATTGGAACTGCTCCCCACAAGGTCACCTTGTCCCGGTGCATCACTGCACGACACCATTGAATATCCCAAACCATCCAAGGATAATTCAGCCCTAAGATCCCCAACTTCTCCAACATTAGAGCACAAGCTCATTAGCTTATTTGCATGAACAGAAAGATAAGGTAAATTATTAAACATTCTCTCCATATCCCCTGTTAGCATGACTCCCAGCCTTGTTCGGAGATACACAGAAGGATCACATAGACCAAACCTAACAGTCTCTGCCATGATACAATGAGCAGCATTGGCTCCCAAAACAAAATCAATATTCATTATTTCTTCAGAGTTATCAGTGAGGTCTTCATCAGCTAATCTATACCCAGCATTAATAAAACTATTTACAATCTTACTTAAACCTGGATATTTCAAATTAATGTTTATTTCTGGGATGCACATAGCTTGAACTGTGTGAAAATCATCACCAAATTTAATATTTACTTCAATCAGCTTAGCTTGATAAGTCTTTGGACCATTGAATCCATTGATGATCAATTCAAGGTTTTCTTTAAGAACTTTAAATTTCTGACCCCTTAAACAATGAGCTGAAATAAAAGTAGCCTGACTCCCGCTATCGTTAAGCCCTCTAATGCGTTTACCATTACTCAATTCACAGGAAAATGTAGGTAAAATAGAATTAATACCACCATCACAGTGTACAAATATCATGCTATTCAAGTGTGTGCTTTGGGTTATCACTTGAAACAACAGAACTGGTTGTAGGTTTTGATTCCTCACCTCCCTTAACCAGGTTATTCCCCTTAACGTCGGAGGGACACAAGAAGACAAAATGCCAACCTTTACAGAGAAAACAACGTCTAGCAAATTTAAATTTACATGAAGACTTATCATGAGCGAGACTTGCGCAATTCACACATCCTTTCATCAAATTTAATTTGTTAATTTTGTCTTTAGCACTTGGATACTTAGAACATTTATTTATAGGATGCCTTTCTTTACCTTTAACATCGCTGCAAACTGTACAAATTTCAAATAGACTAATTTCCTGAAATAAGGTTACTTTACTGGACAAACTGACAACATTTGATATCTTGTGCAATTTTTGAGATGAAACTCTAACATCAGCTCTACTTTTCCTAGCCTTGTATGACTGTCTTGCACATTCATATCGTTCATTAGCATCAAAAAATCTAGTAACAATTTCATCAAGACCAGGGTGTGTATGATTAGTTACTTGTATCAGCTGATTTTTGAAAGTCTCATTCAAACCTTTCAAGAAAAAATACTGCATCACATCATCAACAGTTATTTTCAAAGTTTTAAAAGCCTCTTGAACTTTCCTAATATTACTAATGTACTGAAATGGTTCCGAACCATAACTTAATGTCATAGTAGACATCTGTGAAATAACATTAAACTTCTGAGTTATGGTGGAAGCAAAAGCTGATCGTAAAAGGGCAGTAGCACAAGAGTAAGCCTGTTTATCAGCTTCCAAAGAGTCAATTAAAAAGGAAGCCTTACCCGACACTTGCTGCTTCAGTAACAGCAATTTATCATAATCAGTGTATGAAAACTTACTAACCATTTCCTCAAATTGTCCTAAAAACAATTCTAAACTTTCACCTTCTGTACTACAAAACACAGGCAATGGTGCTGTCGGACTCCTTAGCAAACTGCGCGAAACCTCACCCAAATTACGGGTGTCTGTGACAACTGGAGCTTCCAAGATACACAACATTTCAATTATTTTGTCCTTATACTCCTGAATGTTATCATATTCTCTTTCCAGAACAGACTCTTCTTTAGTAACTGACCAAGACAACGACAAAATCTTGTTATCCAACACCAGCAATTCATCACGAAACCCTTTAAATTTTAAAATTAACGCAGCCTTTCGAGAAGAAGACAAACCAGCAAAGTCAAGTTTACTATTATAAGACTTAGTTACTTGAGCCCTAATAACGCCTCTATTGGCTCTCAAAAAACTTAATTCTTCAGCCATTTCAGGTGGTGATGAATAAGTACACTAAACACAATAATATGCAAAGTAATGTAAAATTAGTAAAGAAATTAAGAGCAACAAATCCCCCCACTCTGCGACTAAGATCCACCTATGAATTATGTTAACCTAAGACTCCTAATCTCACGTCCCTGTTCGGGCGCCATGTCGAAAATTATGAATGCTGAAGGCAGACATGGCACACAGGGGTAATAAACAACAATAATTAAAACATTAACATTTATTTACTAAAAGTATAATGATCTTCAGCGTTTAAAAATAAGACCCTAGCACCAATGTCACTAGAATAGATCCACTAAGGTTTTAGTTGTGGAAGGATCTACTCCCCCAGCCTATTCCGACCAGCTCTACAAAATGGGGTTTAAGAGGCTATATCCTTAAGGAGTCGATACAGTAGTCTTCTGTCCAAAAAGTGGGTAATGATGACGGTTCCCATGCGGGCGAAGACACAATCCTAGATTTTGATAAGGTAGTAGATCGTTGTCGCAGAGTGGGACGAAGAAATTAAATCACTCCATGGCGGGTTATAAAATCCTTGATAAATTCTTCATTGAAAAACCAGCCAAATATATAAAATGATGATGAGCAGTTAATATAAGTCCATGGCCAATAACTGCTGTTCCACATTTTATAAAAGGAGAGCTGTTAAACGACTGTCTTTCCTCCATCAAATTTTTCTTCAAGGCAAATACTCTGAGTTTTCTCCAAGGATCTTCAAACTGGAAGATAAAGTAAAACCTCTAGACTCCCTTGCCTTCTAATGTTTTTTTTAATAAATAGCAAAAGAGGCTAGAGGCAAAATAATAATACATTAAATATATATAAATACAATAAATTTAAAATCATGGAATGAAATTTATTTCACAGCCTCAGATATTTGTGGGGAACTGGTACTTCAATAGGAAATAGCCCTTTTCTAAACCTTTTCTTTTCTGTAAGATCTCTGTCTCTGTTCTTCGCTAGGATCTTCGGCTTTGTAGTGACAACCGTATCCAAAGTATGAAAAAATCGAAAAGTTAAGAGGGTATTGTGGTTATTACAATTATCTGGTAAAAAAAAGGAAAAAAGTGGCCAGTAGATTATAAGATTCGTTGCTCGTAATCTTTCTTGATCCGTATCATAAGGATCGTCATGGAATACAAAGAGAACAATACTTTCCTTCATTAATTTCATCAGTAAGTGATTAGTTTTTCTGGTGCCGTATATGAGTTTTATTTTATTATTATTATTTTTTTTTGCAAATGAACGATGTTTTCGCTTTAGAGAGATAGAGGAGGGTAGATAAATAGCTAGATGGAGCTTGGCAGCCTTTCTGCTCAGCTGTCTATTATATTTAAAGTGGAGATAGCATATATAAGTCATGAAAAATTATAAACATGAATGTTTGTCAGCTTTTTATTGTGTGCGATACTTGTCGTTTTGCACCTTTTTTTCAGATTAAAATACAAATCAAATCAGTAGAATGATTAAATATATAAATAATATTTTGCAATTACAGGATTTGATGTGTATGAGTGATATAATGCTGGAAAAATATTATTTTTTTTAATGTCATTTATTATTCTCCACTTTTATAAATTTAATTTGGAATGAATTAATAATCTTTATCAATTTAAGGGTAACAGAAGGTCGAAAAGAAATCAAATGCTTTGAATATGCCAACGCTACAAGTTAAGAAGTGTACGATAGATAGCTACAACGAATTCAACTAAATAGCAGAAAATAATCTGATTTCTTTTTAAAAAATTTATCGGCGCTTTTTATTCGAGTAAAATTTCTGATTGGGAGTTAACCAGGTCTTTGATATTTTTCTATCACTCTCATGGCAGTTTTCATGGTTATATATAAGGGTGACAATTGCGAGAAGCTAGTCCCGGGATGGACGACAGAGTCTAAATGGCAAGGTTGTAATCCCTAGAATGACGCATTCCTGTTTATGAGATTCACGTTTCCAAGAGTCATCTGAAATTGCTAAGAAGTAAAACAAATTATAAATTAACTGTTGTGCTTTCGTTATTTCAAAAAAAAAAAAAAAATCTGGAAAAGGTAAAGTCCATTGAGCACCAAGAACAAATTTAATATACACGTGGTGGCAAAGTCTACAGAAACAACTGTAGATGAATATTCATCCACCATTTACGAAAACCAAGACATTGTGGTGTATTATAGAAGGTGAAGAGAACTGGATTAGAAACTGTGAAGACGAAGATTTGATGAGCAAATGATTTTCGTTCTGTTCATTATTATCATCAACAGTTAAAATACTGGAGATTCAAGTGACAATTGGTTTTTGAAAATTTATGCTTTAATGAAGTGACGCTGCATTGCTTTGTGAGTTGGCTACTAATTTCAGTGCATTAACTGGAGATCAGAAAAATATGTAGGAGATACATAATATTTTGTACGACGTATAATGGCTGCGTCATTTATACAAACAAGCAAGTGACTACCCAATCATGAACACGACTTTACACGATGTCTGCTTAAGCGCGGTTTTCAGTCAATAGAGGCTGTAGAGGATGCAAAGTCAATAGAGGATGTAAAGTCAATAGAGGATGTAAAGTCAATAGAGGATGTAATGAAATAATGTAAATTAAAATTAGAAATGTTTGTTACTCTCGGGAAATATAAAAGTTTCTAAAAGTTGGAAAAGATTTAGTAGACAGACTGAGCACAAACGCAAAATTATCTCTCATTAATTAACCATTTCTTTGAAGTTCCCGAGGTTATTGGACAAATTAAAAAGGTTATCAGAAAAATTAAATAGAGCAAAGACTTTGAAAAGGCATATTCATATTTTTACTTGGTCATTAACTGAATTGTCGACAATCCCGTTGGAGAATATTCCGGTAACTAAATTGAACTTTTATTTAGTTTCTTTTCCACTTATCAATATTTCCTCGTGTTATTGGATTCGGACAAAAACAAAAATCATGAGAGCACAATTGGTGTAATTTTGGTAACTGATTACCTTGTTTACTGACTTTCTTTTCATCAGTAAGTAATGATTATTGCCTGTTTAATTACGTTTACAAATTCTGCTGATAATATCTCAATTGTGTTCTTTACTCTATATATATATATATATATATATATATATATATATATATATATATATATATATATATATATATATATATATATATATATATATATATATATATATATATATATATATATATATATATATATATATATATATATATATATATATATATATATATATATATATATATATATATATATATATATATATATATTGTAACGACCCGGGTGGGTCGTTATGCAGGTTCTTTAACATACTCAGGACGGGGCTGTCATGACTGACGGCAGATGCAACAAACAAAGGAGGAGAAAACAACAAAAACAATAAAATGAGCTTAATATTAATTTATTTTTAAAATTTACAAGTGAGTCAGGTCTGGTAAAAAGATAAAAACCATAAGAACAAAAAAAAAGCCAAAAGGCAGCACTAAACAAAATAAAGTTAAATAAACAATTAACTTAAAAAATAAAAAGTAGCTTAAAAAAAAAAAAGGCAAAAATAAACAACAGCAGGCAGAAAAAAAAAAAAAAACAAACATACGTCCTCCATCGGGGCACCAAGACAGCCCTCAGCTGCACAACAGGGACAAGAACCCACAAACCAAAATACCCCGATGGAGACGTCAGGACAGCCTCACGCTGTCATCAAAGATGAGCAGCTCGTGGTCACACGACTACTCATGGTCGCACTCCACCTCTACGTCGTGCTCCACTTCGTAGGCGTGCTCCAATTTGCTGCTCAAAAACTCGACCAACGTCGACTCCAAAAACTGCCTGCTGCTGCTGCCACTGCCGCTACTCTCGCTGCCCTACCAGACCCGACTGAAGCAAGAAAAACGGCAGCTCACCGACGAGAACATCAAAACATAAAAAACTTGAAGGTAAGGAGGCAGCAATCCACAAAAGGGAACGAGCGGGGAACCAGCAGTTCCCGCAAAACCATCACTTAACGTGACATATATATATATATATATATATATATATATATATATATATATATATATATATATATATATATATATATATATATATATATATATATATATATATATATATATATATATATATATATATATATATATATATATATATATATATATATATATATATATATATATATGTGTGTGTGTGTGTGTGTGTGTGTGTGTGTGTGTGTATGTATGTAATTCTAATCAAATTAATTTTCATCATAATAACAATGATAGATATAATGTTAATATACAACGTGCAGCTATATATTAACTTCTTGTGAACGTAGCGTAATAATCTAGTGCAATGCTGCCCACGTTAGACTTACTGGGTGTCTATAAGACCGTAACTCTCCTCCCGCAGCACCAGTCTCTCCAGGTAGGCTACGTGTCAACCCCGAGGCCGGAACTTTCCTTCTTGGATCACACTGACATTACCGTCATTTCTATCTTGTCACTAATGATAACAATACTGATGATATTATTATTATTATTATTATTATTATTATTATTATTATTATTATTATTATTATTATTATTATTATTATTATTATATAGTCTGCATGCAGCGTATTCATAAAGCACTTTTTTTCAGAGATCGCTTTTCTTAAGTTATTCAGGACTTAAAAATTATGGCTGCTTATTGTTTTGATGGAATCGGTGAAAAGGGAGAGAATGATCGTAACGTAAGCCTTTACAGCTTTCCATCACATTCCGTCTATCGTAATGTACTAGTTTTGATGACGCCTCTACTTGTATATCACAATTTAATTTATTGCCCTATACAAAGCTGATGGGATTTGTTGACATACCATCCGTTGCAATATTCATTTTACCACGCCAGGTGAAAAGGGGTGATTTATACCGTCATTTGCATTGCTTAAAAGGAAGACATCAAAGTTCGTTTACCAAAGAAAATCTCAAATTCACAAAATTCTCAGGATTGAGCTTTGTTTTCTGAAGCTCACTCTGAAAGCCGAAAACAAATTTAGGACGAACAAGGCAGAGTTAGATACATGGTATGCTAATGAGATGAACAATTTAGTATCTAATGTTAGTATAAAATTCTTAACTATGGCTGAATTAGTATTTACCTGCTTTTACACAACTTTCTTATCACATGCATACATACACACAACACGCACATGTACACACACACACACACACACACACACACACACACACACACACACACACACACACACACACATATATATATATATATATATATATATATATATATATATATATATATATATATATATATATATATATATATATATATATATATATATATATATATATATATATATATATATATATATATATATATATATATATATATATATATATATATATATATATATATATATATATATATATATATATATATATATATATATATATATATATATATATATATATATGTATATATGTAACGAGGACAGAATTAACACTTTTTTGAAAGTGTACGTAACGTGCTCTACGATCTTTCTTCAGGAAAAAAAGAGGCGTATGAAGGTTCGCTCACGATAACACTTACATCCATTTTTCTCCCCTCTCTCTCTCTCCCTCTCTCTCTCTCTCACCGTGTATCGCCTCTCTCTCTCTCTCTCATCGATTTCCGAAGTTCACCCACCCGAATCTCACTCATTCTCACCAAAGCAATCAAATGGACTATTTAAAGAAACGCGATAGTTTCCTCAAAAATAAGTTTATTATTCAAAATAACCCAACAAGAAATGAATAAAACAAAGCAAAGATTAAAATGCATGATAAATGAAATATCGAGTCAGATAACTAAACTCTGAACTGCAAAACACTTCTGATTAAAGAAGTCTCACTATGGCTAATAGCCTGAAAATATCCAAACTCACACATACTCCCCAAATCAATAACTAAAGTTATGTAAAAAAAAAACAGTCTACCACATGTTATTCGAACCAGTCCACACTGTCCACAGACATCTGTTGGAAGAATTAAACATGATAGAAAACTCCCAAAATATATGAAATGCAAAACACAATAACGGAAAGTGTAAAATGCATAGCCAAGATATGGCAAACGTAACATGACAAAACAATAATATAAAAGAGGTATGAATATTCATATTAAATCTCCCACACCAGTTCAAAAGTTCATAATGATCAGAAAATCATGGTAAAAATCACAAGTTCAATTTCCTCCCATAAGAACAGAGATTTCAAACTCTACCTTATCTGCCGATTTCAAAAGCCTGGATCCTCTCCAAAGCTACATCTAGACAACTGCAGTTCTATCACGTTAATGAACGATCAAACTCACTTTTAGGGCAGATTTTGGCATAATCTAGATCAAACTAACGCACGTACTCACGAATATACATAACGCTTGGAAGATCACCTGACCGGCAACATTGCTGAGGTTCTCACGCAGATAGCTGAGGAATCAAACTATTTGCTGAACACAAAGATTTTACGACTGACGGCTCTGTCAGTACCATCTCGCTCCAAAAATTCTTTCATCACATCTTAAAGCATTGAAGCTATGAAATGCATATATGTGTCCTTTAAAATTGTAGCAGCCATATTTTCTGAAGTAGAGCTCGGCCACCACATAAGAGCGTCTCGCTCTCCTTAACGGCAAACTAAAACAAAAGCATATGTATAAAACATAACAGATAGAGCTATGCTCAATTAGCAATGTCTACTGCACTGCAGCTTTAAGGACTGCTCTCATGACGCACTTCCAAAGTCACTGGTGTTGTGTTCTTAGAGCCTTTACATGTAATCTTACAAACACGAATAAGCTTTACTACTCCCACAACAAGAATTATCAATAAAATAGCTATTAAGACAATTAAAATTGTCGGCATAATATATTCCTGATACTCGAACATCACGGAATCGTCAATGTCTTCCAACGGTGGAACCGTCATTGGCACCTTGGTTGTAGGTACCGCCACTACCAAATGCTCGTTATGCTTATGACGCATAATTATCTTCTCGGAACTGTTGAATACAGCACGGCTAAGTACGAGAAATTCCGTAGACAGGATTCTGTAGGATGAATCAAACAGTTTGGATCCTCGGAGAACGAATGATGTCGACTTGTTGTTCTGGCACATCATTGTAACTGCACATTCCTTGCAAAAGATGGCAGTAAGGGTGCTGGTGGACTCGATGTGGTAATCTCGCAGGAACTGTCTAAAGTCACATTCTGTCGGAGTCTGTCCATGAACTAATGACAACTCACAACCACCCACAGACACAACTCGCAACTGGAAAATACTACTGTCACACACACACTTCTCTCTAACTAAAGTACAACTTGTCTTGTAATCAACTCCCGAACCTTGATATTGATCTTCCAAAATGAACATGGTCTCTAATCTATCCCATGTCACTACTGAGTCTCCAAAAAGCACTCGAAAAAGGTCTAATAACAAAAAGGTTTCATGTTACTGAACCAAAGACTACTAATGCGAAAGTAAACACTCACAATGTGAACTAATTCCAAGTTTGTATCTCAGAATATCCACAGTCAACTCACTATTAAGCACAACAACTCTACGGAACTCATTCACAAAAAAAACCATTCTATCCAACAGAAAAAAAAATTACTCGAGAATCCTATCCAAACATAAAAGGTATCATATCTCGTAAAAGACATGAAAGCTCTACTCCGGTTAGCAAACATTTCGCAACACCTGACTAACTCTCAACAAAATAGCAATTGACGTAATGGCAATCGCTCCCATGATCTTAACAACTACAACTACTCACAATACAGCTCCCTTAATTTAAAAAAAAAGAAACTGGAAAAAAAATCCAAACACTCAAACACGATCTCCCAACCCGAAAAAAAAAAGATCAGACTTGTTCGGTCCGATATACTAAGTATCTCCCCCACCCCCCAAAAAAAATCCTTAACAACACACATATTGCGTCAGATGATGAAACACATCATAACACAATAACACACTAACACACGGGTCAAATCTCGTATGAAATTAGCCCATGCCTCAATTCCTAAAATCATTAGAAAACAAATGATTAAGAACTTCAACATCCAAAATGAACAAGAGACAAAAAAAAAAATAAAAAATAAATATCATATATATACAAATATCAACCCATTTATCCCTCTAACTATATACAAACGTTCCATTACATAACTATATACAAATGTTCCATTACATCCCAACTTTCTTCAACTTCGAAATGTGGGTCAATTTCGTCACACCGGTATTTACATCTTTAACTACAAATCTATTCCCTCTTTTGATCTCTACAATCTCAAAAGGTCCGTGGAACTTCGGACTTAATTTATAATTCAGATCATTCCGAACATTCACTTTAACAAACACTCTATCACCCATCGAAAAAGCTACTCCCCTCCATTTCGCGTTACTTTTCTCTACCATTGCACGCGAACTAAGTTCAAGTTCTTTACTGATACGTGCAAATCTTTCTCTCGCTGTATTTATCAACGAAGTGACCGTAACATCACCCTGAACACACTCTGGTAACAAATCAAAAGGTCCTTTCAACTTGTATCCATACAAAGCTTCTGCTGGAGATATCTTAATTGTGTCATTCATCATAGTATTGATACTATATCGCACTTCATCCAACGATCTGTCCCAATGTGTATCGGAACCACCCACCGTCATGCGCAAAGCTTCGATTACTTTCCGATTCGCCCTCTCACACAACCCATTCGCTTCAGGTCTATACGGGATTATAGATACTTTCTTTATTCCCAAAAAATTAGCAAGACAGTCTAAAGTCTTATTAATAAAATCCCTACCATTGTCTGTGATCAGACATTCTGGAACACCATATCGACAAATTATCCCCTTAAAGAACGCTATAGCAACTTCCTCAGCTGATTTGTACTTCAGTGGGAAAATCTCGACAAAGCGAGTCAACTCATCAACAACTACTAATAAATGTCTATGACCATAAGCGGACTCTGAGAAGTTACCCAGAATATCCATATGCACTCTCTGAAACGGCCTATGTGGTATGGGATATGAACCCAAACGACACGACACTGTCGTCGCTGGCTTATTCGCATTGCAAATAGCGCACTTCTTCACAAAGGCTTCTACTGCGGAAAACATATTTTTCCAAAAGAACTTTGACCTGACGTTTTCATACGTCTTGTCTACACCCAAATGAGGAGAACCAAATTTACAATGTACAATGTCTAGAACTTGTGGTACTAGACTCTCTGGCACGATGATTTGTGTAATCTCACCCATGCTTCGAGTACTTCGCAAGTTATACTTAACTTTTCTCACCAATAAATTATTCTCCAACTCTAGACCAGAAAAAGGCAACTTATACCCTTTCTTCGGTGAAACTCCCTTAAGAAATGCCTTAGCATCTGACAACAATTTATCTTCATCTTGCTTTTGTTCCAGCAAGCCTATGTCCCAAGTGACATTTTCACCCGTAATATAACACACAGCGTTACTCTCACTATCACGAACAACAATCTCTCCCGAGACTGCCGACTCACTATTTCTCCCCGAAGTATGCACTGTAGGAACGTGTATGTCCACTACATGCGATCTCTCAGAACTACTAATATCAGAGACATTAGACACCAAATATTTACTCTCTTCTCCCACACAGGATTCGGTGTGTATTTCCTCATCCTCGACCGGAAAGTATCTGCTCAATGCATCTGCAACTACATTATGCTTACCTTCAATGTATTTGAGGTTTGCATCAAAATCTCTCAATGTTAGGAACCAACGTGCTCTCTTGGGCGACAAATTTGGCTTATTAAAAAGCTCTAACAACGGTTGATGATCTGTAAAAATCTCAACTTTATTTCCCAACAACAACATCTTAAAATGAACAAGGCTAGAGACGACTGCGAAAGCCTCCTTGTCCACAACTGACACCAGCCTTTCGTTACTACCACGCGTTTTGAACTTTCTGCTATAAAATGCAATTGGGTGTAATTTCCCTTCAAATTTCTGCATCAAACACGCACCTATACCTTCCTGACTCGCGTCAGTCACTAAGGTGAACGGTTGACTAAAATCTGGAAACTTCAAAACTGGTGGGTTCACCAAAGCGTTCTTAAGCTTCTCAAAAGCTAATTGCTGACTATCACCCCAAACAAACTTAACGTCTTCTCGTAACAAATCTGTCAATGGAGACGCTATTGTAGAAAAATTCCCCACAAAGCGGCGAAAGAAACCCGACATACCTAGGAACGAACGAATCTGTTTCCTGGTTTTGGGAACTGGAAAATTCACAATGGCTTTAACTTTCTCATCATTCACTCTAACTCCCTCTTTAGAGATAACATGTCCTAAATAGACAATTTTTCTCTTCAGAAACTCACATTTGGCCAATTTGACCTTTAATCCAGCGAACCGTAATCGCTTAAGGACTTCTTTTAACACCTTTAGATGTTCTTCAATTGTATCTGTGCATATGAGAATGTCATCCATGTACACAAACACCGACTTTCCTAACAAGCCATGAAGTACTGTGTTAACCAGTCTAGTAAATGTTATTGGGGACCCTTGTAATCCAAAAGGCATCCTATTAAACTCGTAATGTCCCTTTGGTACCGAAAATGCTGTATATTTACGGCTACTCTCACAAAGGGGAACTTGTAAAAACCCTTGCATAAGATCTATAGATGAATATATATTCTTGCCACCGATCTCAACAAACAAATCAGGCAAACAAGCTACCGGATATCTATCTGGGCATGTTTTTTCATACAATTTACGAAAATCTACACAAACTCTGATACTACCGTCTTTCTTAGGAACTGCAAGCAAAGGAAAATTAAACGGAGAATTGGACGGTCTGATAATGCCTTCCGACTCCCACTTCTGAACTTCTTTTTCTACTTCTTCTCTGATCTTAAAAGGAATTCGATATGCTGGAATATATATGGGATTTGTACCCTTTTCTAGGCGGATTGAATGTTCTAAAATATCTGTAACTCCTAATTTATCTCCCTTCAAAGCAATGATATCTAGATATTCTTTCAACACTTTCTCTACTTTATCTGAATACTCAGGATAATCAACTTTAGCCAAATGTTCATGTAGAACCTGACTTCGGAACTGTTGCTCCTCGTTAGGAAACATATTCCCGTCTCCACAAAAACTCACTAATTTATGCTCTTCATTAAACTCTTCAAAATCAATTACATAAGTACCCTTGTGATATTTTTTCACTGAGTCTTGATAGCTAACTAATTCTACTGAAGTCACGCCTGCAACTGAAATTTCATTCACTGACACCGTACTCACAACGTCTTTGAATTTCTCGGTTCCCTCAACAACGCACACTTGAGAAGGAAAATTCTTCTCTTTCAGCGACACTTTAACTAATGTAGGAACTCGCGGTTGCAATTCAATATCTTCCAACAAAAATCCTTTGAAAGATCTCTGCGGAATATCTTCACTCTCTAATGACTGTGTTACACATGTCTCCGACTGTGTCTTAGGTTTCTCACAAGTTTTTTTCCATGGAACAAAACAACCTGACTCACCTATTGTAATCCCCTGAACTCCCGTAAGAATGTTGATGTTATGTTGCATACAAGAAGGGTGTCCTAGCAAAACCATTTCACCTAAGGCTAATCCTTCTATGACCAAAAATGATTCTACTATTGTCTTTCCGCCGATACAAAGCGTAAGAAATGACGAACCTAAAATATTCAGTTTTCTCGCTTGTACATCACACACTGTCTCACTAGAAGGGACTAATTTGCACTCTGGAAACCTCGAGTGAAAAAGGTCAGCATTTACTAAGTTAACTGAGCTACCAGAATCAATGAAAACAAAAATTTCATTGCCATTAGAGAATCCACGTACAATCGGCCTAGGTTCTGTTGATTCTAAGACCTGATTAGTCATTATCCTGTGTCCGTTTTCGAACTTATCTTGTGAAAATTCTGCTGTTCCTTTGTGTATCTAGAACTTGCATCATGTGGAATTCTCCTGTCATATCTAGAAAAACCTCCCCGGGACTTCCCTGAATAATCTCTATTCTTCGTGGCTGGGCAAAATCTCCATCCATGATCTGAAGATTTGCAAACTGAACAATATCTCACTCTGCAATTTGATTTACTATGGCCTATTTTATCACAATTAAAACAACGTATCGTTGTGACTGATCTCTCTGGAATTTTCTTCGATTCTACTCGTGCACATGTCTTCGCTGTTGCATCATTTCCCGAATGCGAGCGACTATCATTATTCTGTGGTTTGGAAACCGCAGCTGACATCTTTGCACCTCCCTGTACAAAAGTACTGTCCAGTGTCGGGCATTTTGCTAGATTTTTGTTAATCTGTGCAAACAAAAAGGATTCGTCTGTATCCTGATCAATTCTCTTATCAAAACTATCTACAATTACATCTGGGACCGACGTTAAAAGGCAAGCAAAGTGTAATAATCTTTCAAAATTATCTAAGGAGATATTATTTCCAGTTACCCATGGAGAGCCTATTATAGTTTTCTTTAACTACTACTGCATCAAATAAATTCGCACTGTATGTGACTAGTGAATCATTGCCTTTCTTTATTTTGAGAAACTCTCGCAAATTCCGAACTGCACATTCACGTTGAACTCCGCCATAAGTAGCTCGTAGAAATTTCTGCAGTTCATTCCAAGTTTTACACCTTCTGAACCCAAAACTGCGTGCTCGTTTCCCAATATCTCCTTTATCTAAATCCAAAAATGATTTAGCCTCTGTTAAAGCTTCAGCGCCATTCGTAATTTTCTTGGAATTCAGATAATTGTTCACTGACTCAATGAAAGTTTCTATATTTTGGGTTGGCTTCCCATCAACTAACCCTTTAAAATTACTAATTCCCGCACTAACGCTCGTCACTTTATGCACCACAACTGATTGGGATGTGCTTGCTGCATCGTCCGGCATTTTGTGAGTGATCACACGCCCTGAGCGTAACAACATAAAAAAAAGAAACCAAAAAGAAACACTAGAGAAAGGCAAAAGTTACCCCCTCTAAGAGAAGAATAGAAAACGGCGTTCTGCGCAACTTACGAGAATGGGGTACTTACCAATTTTGAAACAGAAAACGGAGCAGCTATCTCTCTACTTCTAACAGAAAACAGTGCTGTGTGCAGCCTGTGACGTCACCCACTCGAAGGCGAAGCAAACAACGCCCAGCGCGTTTCTTGTTGAATCATCACTTTGCGTAATTAACTCACAATCGCTACTATTCACACTTATTTGGGTATTTTGTTAACCCCAAAATTGCTCTAGATATCATCCAGATCTATTTCACAACTCCCCACTCCCAGTACTCGAATAGAAACGGAAAAAAAAAGATTCCCCGTATTTCACACATAATCACGACCCACTCAGTCATTCAACACTGACTCGTCGCCTTAGGTGAGGTCGGCTATGCCTTGGACATCAACGTTACCAATTAGTCTATTAGCAATCTCCCTCTTTCGCCATCATTAAAGACATTAAAATCATGCTGCCACCATTTAAAATCAGAGACACCGCTGCCAGCATTTAATTCTGTAACGAGGACAGAATTATCACTTTTTTGAAAGTGTACGTAACGTGCTCTACGATCTTTCTTCAGGAAAAAAAGAGGCGTATGAAGGTTCGCTCACGATAACACTTACATCCATTTTTCTCCCCTCTCTCTCTCTCCCTCTCTCTCTCTCTCACCGTGTATCGCCTCTCTCTCTCTCTCTCATCGATTTCCGAAGTTCACCCACCCGAATCTCACTCATTCTCACCAAAGCAATCAAATGGACTATTTAAAGAAACGCAATAGTTTCTACAAAAATAAGTTTATTATTCAAAATAACCCAACAAGAAATGAATAAAACAAAGCAAAGATTAAAATGCATGATAAATGAAATATCGAGTCAGATAACTAAACTCTGAACTGCAAAACACTTCTGATTAAAGAAGTCTCACTATGGCTAATAGCCTGAAAATATCCAAACTCACACATACTCCCCAAATCAATAACTAAAGTTATGTAAAAAAAAACAGTCTACCACATGTTATTCGAACCAGTCCACACTGTCCACAGACATCTGTTGGAAGAATTAAACATGATAGAAAACTCCCAAAATATATGAAATGCAAAACACAATAACGGAAAGTGTAAAATGCATAGCCAAGATATGGCAAACATAACATGACAAAACAATAATATAAAAGAGGTATGAATATTCATATTAAATCTCCCACACCAGTTCAAAAGTTCATAATGATCAGAAAATCATGGTAAAAATCACAAGTTCAATTTCCTCCCATAAGAACAGAGATTTCAAACTCTACCTTATCTGCCGATTTCAAAAGCCTGGATCCTCTCCAAAGCTACATCTAGACAACTGCAGTTCTATCACGTTAATGAACGATCAAACTCACTTTTAGGGCAGATTTTGGCATAATCTAGATCAAACTAACGCACGTACTCACGAATATACATAACGCTTGGAAGATCACCTGACCGGCAACATTGCTGAGGTTCTCACGCAGATAGCTGTGGAATCAAACTATTTGCTGAACACAAAGATTTTACGACTGACGGCTCTGTCAGTACCATCTCGCTCCAAAAATTCTTTCATCACATCTTAAAGCATTGAAGCTATGAAATGCATATATGTGTCCTTTAAAATTGTAGCAGCCATATTTTCTGAAATATATATATATATATATATATATATATATATATATATATATATATATATATATATATATATATATATATATATATATATATATATATATATATATATATATATATATATATATATATATATATATATATATATATATATATATATATATATATATATATATATATATATATATATATATATATATATATATATATATATATATATATATATATTACTAACAGAACGTCATTCAAACTGGATGGTATCTACTGGAGATATTTATTCAAAATGTTACAAGTTTTCTAAGACAAACAGTCCTCATTGCTAAGTATCCGTACGATGACCAGACACGTTGTTTTACTCAATAAGAATGACTACATACAGAAAGTTGAAAATATCCTAAATGATACGACTAAATTTCGATGTTTGGGTAGTCCTGACTTTGCCGTTATCTTTCGTTGTGAGGAGAGAATCAATAGATTTTTTTTTAAATCTCTTTTGGATCAGGATATAATTAACAATAATACGCATAGAAAAATTTAAGCAGCACTGGTTGTTCTTATGGTGTAATGTATGGCCTTCCTACGGTACATAAGGAGGGTGTTCCTTTAAGACCGATTCTAACATCTTATGACGCCCCCAATTACAAGTTGGCTAAATACTTAGCACTTTTGTTAAGAGAATTTTCTCATAATAATTATGTATACCATTAAAGCGCTGAACAATTTAAAGAAAGAGTATTGTCTCAAGATTCGGATCTTTTTATGGTTAGCCTTGATGCACAGTCTCTGTTCGCGAATATCCCTGTGGAAGAAACAATTCAAATTATTTTAAACAAGATTTTTACTAGCAATGATGTTCTGTTTCAGGGTTTTAGTTATGATAATTTTAAAAAACTTTTAACTTTGGCAGTGCAAGACATTGCCTTCATTTTTAATGAAAAATCTTATGTACAACGTGATAGCATGGCTATGGGCAGTCCTTTAGGCCTGGTCTTTGAGAATATTTTTGTGTGAGCTGGAAGAGCGGTTGCTGGACAATTGCCCTCTAGCTAATCATCCTCTCTTTTTTGCTGTCGTTACGTTGATGATACGTTTATTCTTTTTAGAGACAGACAGGACTGATTACTTCTTAAAATTTTCCAATTCAGCCCACCCTAATATCAAGATTACAACTGGTTATGAAAAAGATAATAAGTGCTCTTTCTTAGATATGGAAGTATCATGTATCACAGGTGGTTTTTACACCTCTATTTTTAGAAAAAAAGACGTTTACTGCACTAGGTACAAATTTTTACAGCTTTGTAGTTTTAACTTTAAATTAAACGCTTTATATACTCTTTTCCACAGAGCATATTCTCTCTCTTCTGGCTTGTCCGAATTTCACCATGAGATAACTTTTTAACGACAATACTTCATGGAAAACTGCTATCCTGCTAAGGTTTTCCTTAAACACCTTTACAAAAATTTAAATAATAAATTAATAGGGAAAAATAACAGACCATCTGCACCAAGAATGCCATTTTTTGCTAGTGTCCCGTTTATCAGTGATACAACGTGTTATGCACTAGTGAAGCGTTTAATACGTGAACATTGTCCGGCCATAAAATGCCAACTAATCATAAGAAACCCACTAACTATTTGGTCCTTATTTAGATATAAAGAAAAATTGAGCCGTCTTTTGACTTCCAGTGCGGTCTATTTATTTTCGTATCCCAAATGTAGGTTGGGAAATTATGTCGAGGCCTTCCGTAGGCTTCTTAAAGTCCACATTGATTGCCCCGGGGCGCGGGGGGGGGGGGGGGGGGAATAGTTATCAAACAGGTTTCCGGTTGTCTTCTCCAGAATTCTCGGACATTAGAGAACATACAAAGAAATGCAATTTTAATATAGAATATAAACATTTTCAAATCACTAGACGGGCTTCTTCCCCTCAACACCTTGCTGTCTTCGAATCGCCTTTCATAAAAACAATAGTTCCAAAATTAAACAACCAATCTACCGATACCCATCTTTGACTTGGGTCCTTTCGCTTCTTCTTCTGGTCACTCGTCTTCTTCCCTTCACTTGAAATGGTAATTCTCTTAGCACTTTACTTTTTGTGGATTTTTATTATAAACGTATGTTGGCTGTTAGGATGAGTCTTTTTAGCATGTTCCATGTGTTCGTCTTTTCCCAGCTGTGATGATGGGGCTGGTCCCCAAAAGCTTTGCAAAATTAACGCAGATGTCTCCCCTGCTTCTTTATACGAATGTGTCTCCCATCAATGGTGAATATGATTTGGTTTCATGTAAAGTTCAGATGGGAAATAGGGTAATAAGGACAATGTTGATAGTGCATGACCATGTGAACACGCCCATCTGCAACTTGGGTTTAGTTAACGTAAAACATCATCTGCAAAACACAGGGTACAAGTTGGCATACAAGGAAGTTTGTAATGGCGTGTTAAAAAATGAGAATGTGCTGATCGGTGCCGACTATATTAATCACTTCGCCCTTAGTATGGTCAAGTGTGATGGGGTCAGTCTTTTCGTGACTCATCAAGGGGTATCCCCTAATGGGAAGAGCCCTCAGTGGCCACTTAAGGGAGTTGACACCATAGCTGCTGCTTTCCTATATTTATATATATATATATATATATATATATATATATATATATATATATATATATATATATATATATATATATATATATATATATATCATATGATTCATTTCTGACCCTTTTACCTTACTTTCAGCTTCAATAGTGTTTGACTGACTTGGATAAGATTAATATTTTTTGCGTGACTCCTAGAAGGATTTTTGCACAATATTTTCATGGAATTTTATTTCTTTTGCCATCCAGTTTCATGAAGACAAACAATTTAGATGGAATTTGACGACTTTACTAAGAACAAATATACAGCGAATCTGGTAGACTCAGGGCTCTTCAGCTAACCAAAGTTGTAAATGGAATTTAATAAAGAACCATCGACGAAAGACAAAAATGTTTCATTACAAACTGCGTGAGATATACAGAAAGAAGAGGAGAAACAAGTCGAACAGGAGAAACGAGGCTTTCATTCCAAAACATATCCGAACACTAGTTATGACCGGCAGCGCTATCCAGAGAATTCAATGGTACCCAAGCTGTCTCGGTCTTAATGAAGACACCTGTTACCAGTTTTTCTGTTCCAGTGTTATCGAAAACCATGTAATAGTGGAGAAAAAATCGATGGATTCCACCTTTCCAAATAGAGGAAATGGCCTATTTTTGGCCGTGTGTCTATCTGTTCCGGGTCGCAAGCCTTTTGTCTAATAGAATTGAAGATTCCTGAAGAGTTTGGAGAACTTAATTTTAAAAACTTTTTACAAGATTTCCCTCTGGTTCAGAGGAAAACCAAAGTTTCTGAATATTTTCAACTGACGAAATGACTTTATTTAGCACCATATACTGTACGGCCATGAGATAGAACGGCAAAAACTGCCTTAAATTAATGAGCCCCAGTGTACGTGAATCAGGGAGCGTTCATCCTTCGATGTGACTGTCATAGACACAACCATAATAAAAAAAAAAAATTAAATAAATAAATAAATAAATAAATAAATAAATAATAATAATAATAATAATAATAATAATAATAATAATAATAATAATAATAATAATAATAATAATAACCGGCAGTTACGAACTTTGGTTAAACAACAGAATTTCAATGTGAAAACTAAATTTTAGTAGCTGTGTCTTATGTTATTTATTACTTATCATGACTGAAATAGATACAGGTACGTCCGTGATTTTGATTCTAAAATTCTTCCATTTTTATTTAGTACTGTACGCGGGGATTTTTTATTTTTTTATTTTTGTGTATACCGAAAGAAATATAATGTCATGAACTTTTTCCGTTTACTCGCTCATTTAGTTGTGTCTTAATATCATAAGTGGGATCTTAAGACAAATCTTTGATTATTTTTATGGTAAGCACTTGTAGGCAATAGAAGCACATTTGTATTCTCCTCCTCCTCCTCCTCCTCCTCCTCTCTCTCTCTCTCTCTCTCTCTCTCTCTCTCTCTCTCTCTCTCTCTCTCTCTCTCTCGTATTTTCAGTAGTTATAGGTGCAACTATGCAGACGCCACCTCTACTTACAAAGAAAGTCGCTTCGTCGTCCTTTAGTGAACGCATTGGTCCAGCCATATGAGCGCGCATAAGCATAACTGCATACGTTACTTCCATTAAGACTAGATTTTCCGAAATTAGCTGTTGGCTCAGATACTTCGCACTATTAAGGCGCTTTTTATATCATGAGTGGACGGGAGTATCATAATATTACCGGGAATGGAAAAAATTATGCACATTTAATTAAATGCTGATTTTTACCTTTAAACATGGATACTCAGTATAGATAAATAATCGATGAGAAGAGTTGTAATACATTTCATTCCTGCACTAATATATCAAAAGACTTGTGAATTATCGTTTGTTTGGTAGCACGATATTTTTTTCTATTTTTTTTTTTTTTTTTGCTAAAGATTACTTTCTGTATAATACCTGTGCTGATTTCCATAGCCTCAAAGTATTCTGCCAGGAGTCTGGCTCACTCAGCAGAATTTTGGTACCTCAGTCCAATCTTAGGGATGATGGCAAGTGTTGTCCCGATGTCTGGAACTCTCTTATATTACCAGTTTTTGACAGTATGAGAACTCCAGTCAAGAGATAAAATCTTGATTTACTATTCTCGCTTGCTGGAGGTGGCTCTACAAGTTTAAATCACTGGCCAGCCTTTTCACCCACAACTGAGACCAACAACGATCAACCACTTTCGGGTACTGTGCATAGTTCACAGCTTAGATAAACATGGTATACAAAGGCCGTTCAGTCAGCGAAGTTGAGCAAAGCTGGACATATATAGCCATGCCTTGACTGGGTAACACAGAAACAGCGGACATCGCAGAAGTTAAAATTATGTACGTAGAGAGCGTGTGTGAAATATAAACAAGCAGGTGGAGGAGCTCTTAACCTTTGGTTGATTTTGGCAAAGGCTAGGAGGTCCAGTAAGCAATGAACCTCATTGTAACACACATTAAGGTATGCGAGTTATGTAGCAGTGACAAATGACGAATGCTGTTTTTGAATTCTCATTCTATAACACCGCTTTAGTTAGCAAACTCATTTTGGCGCATTCGCAGTAATCCATGGCAACGCGTCCTTGACAATTGGGAATTAATTATTGTCCTTAAGGAGTAAGAAAGTCTGTGCTTACGATTCAGTAGAAAATATGACATAATAGTCACAGACTGAAATAAATATAATTACAAACCAACAGATGAAGGGTGGCCTGACAACTTTGGTTAGCGCTGAAAGAAATGGTGAACCAATGTACTCCTCCTTGCTCGATGAACTACGAAATATTATCAAGTTATGGCTTAGATGAGAAATATCAAACAATAGGTATGGGCTTTATCAGATAGACTGGCTGAATCATTCTATGTTACCCTGAATGAGCTGTTTACCGAAGCTATTGGGTGATAATTCTGAATTGCAAATGGCAGGCTTTGACAGCTAAAATGGTCTGGCAACCGCTAGCCTTTAACTATCATAAAAACTCCTGAGTTTAGCAGAAATCTAGTTTATCCTTTCTTACCATTTAGGATTTCTGCTGTAAGGTTAGTTTTAAGGCTCGGTCACGCATTTGTGATTCAAGGACGTGCAAGTCGTAATGGCTGATTTTGGCAATCATCACCATCATTTGCCGTCATGACGAAAAATGACAGTTTGTTTTAAACGGTTTAAAACATCTGCCATCACTTGGTGCCCGTCGCCGAACTTGGCGACGCGGTAACGATTCATGGTGATTTTTGGCTATTTGGTCGTAATTACAGCGTAATGACGTCGTTATTAGGAAATTTCGGCAGTTACGCGCTGCACGTCCTTGAATCGCAAATGTGTGACCGAGCCATTAATGATTCTCCTGCCACCACTTCTTCACCAGGAGAATTCTCAAACCTCACCTGCAGTGGAAATTAAACTAAGATATACTTAACTTTTTTTTTGCAGTGGAAATTTGCTGCATGGTAAGAAAAAGAAAACCATTTGACCCTATTTATACCTTTTTACATAGCCCTGTCCTCCCTATGGAAGTTTAACCTGTTGAATCACGTGGCATCTCCATATAACATTTCTACTCTATGTAGAATGTCTCTCAATATCTTTCCTCTCTTTCTCACTTATACTTGAACTTCTCTCGTGTTCCTGCTTCCTCTCTTCCATCTTGCTCTCCAAATTGCGGAGCTTGCAATTTATAGCAATCTCTTTAATTTATTTTATTTTGGGAAACATATAGAAGCGGTCAGGGACTTCATTCGAAACAGAGCCATTGCTAAACATTGTTGGGAGAAAGATCAGGTTACGGATTGGGAGTGAGCTAAAACTATATATATAAGTAGTCAAGCAGGTCATAGAAGAGTAGTGGAGGGTGCTTTGATTATTTGCAAAACATTGCTCAGCAATGAAGACTTTACGGAGGAAGATAGACATACAGACAGGCCAACCTGCTATTCCATAAATTTAGATTTGCAGCAGTTTCTCGAGGCTCCTGATACTGTGTCTCCCTCATCTCTCCCGGCGCAGGTTGTCGAAATGGCAGTTGTCACAGAAACAAGAAGCACCGATGCTGAAAGCCGTTCACACCTAATCACCTGGTCACCACTAAGGAGCAGCGTACGAACGAGAAGCAGCAGCTCAGATCGCAACGTCTGGTACAAAGATACTGGGAAGCAGCTATTACATGACATTCATTTCATAATTAAATCCGAAAGATTATTCGATGCTTTCCAAGAATGTTACAAAATCTCGTCAATTTCTCTCTTTTCAAGAAATACATGTATTTTCATTCATTTGGCAGAAGAGGACCGTCGTGCAAACGGTCTAAAGCTCCCAATTTTAGTAATTTTATATTTTGATAAATTCAGTCTTGCTCATATGCGTAACAGTGAATTTTTACTTATTAGATCCTATGTATATATCTCGAAAATATTCTGAACACACATAAGCTTATAAAAGTAATTACTGCGTAATAATCTTGATATCTGTGGAGTCAACAGAACCTCCATACATAAATGTTGTGGAATCAAATACCAGTCAGTCACTTCAAATAAAAACTCATATAGTGCTGCAACTTTAATTTTGACCATCCCTCCCATTTTGTAGAGAGTATGCTCACAAACTGGAAATGAGAACTATAACCCAGAGACAAAATGCATAAATTAAAACCTAATTTATGCACTTACCAACAAAAGGTGCTATAAACATAAAGACAGGTTGCTATTAGTAAATCAGATGCTGAGCATACAAGTATAGGGTATAATCACAAGCATTTAAGCAAGTTCAAAAGTTTTGCTAAAGCCTTAAAGACCAAAAAAAAAAAAAACACCCTGGTCGGTACCGTTCTCGGCTAGCACTCTGCAGGGCCAGAGTTCGAATCTCCGGACGGCCAATGAAGAATTAGAGGAATTTATTTTTGGTGACAGAAATTCATTTCTCGGTATAATGTGGTTCGGATTCCACAATAAGCTGTAGGTCCCGTTGCTAGGTAACCAATTGGTTCTTAGCCACGTCAAATAAGTCTAATCCTTCAGGCCAGCCCTCTCTAGGAGAGCTATTAATCAGATTAGTGGTCTGGTTAAACTAAGGTATACTTAACTTAAGTGATACCAGTAAAAATGTTGTGTAAGCTTCTAAAGGAAATAAGACCAATTAAGCAAGCACATTGCAACACAGGGGTAAGACAATTACTCATGAGGCTAATGCTCTGCATCTCACTGTAAAATATCTACTCACTGATATCAACAATCCTAAATCATGAAACAGTTTCACTGAATGACTCAATAAAAATCTAGACTGAACTAGTCAAAAAACTGAGCACAACCACAAAACTACTCTCTCCTGTACTTCAAAATCCTAAATATCTTACTAGAGGAAAATGACGCGCGCAAAATGCACGGGGAACATAATTTTAAGTAAAACTAGCAGGAATTAAGGGTGATGACCAACGTCCCACAACGCGAAATCCAAAGAGGCAATGCGAAGATAGGAAAAGATGCAGAGCCTACCAAATTCAAGCCTCTTTTAATGAATCTGGCATTAAGAAATTATGATATGACGAAGAGTTCCAAAAAGAAGGCTTAAGGCTTTGCTTAATGGTTTTTCTAGAAAACAAAACTCTCTTCTTGTCCATTTTTAAGTCGCAGTATCAAGGTCTAAAGGATAAGTACGAAGAGCTAATGCGGATCATTCATGATCATTAATTAGAGTTTTAGTGTCAAACTGTTGAGGACTAGGAAAAAATCATAGAATCCTTTTGAAATCCAAATAAAGCGCTGTTGATTTCTTTTATTTTTCATTAGAGAAAGCAATTGAAAATTCAACTTTATTTTTCCTATTTGTGCTAGCTAAAGTAATTTTACTTGCTAATATCTCGGGTCAATCCTAAACTTGTAAAAAAATTAACGCAAGTTACATTTTGATTATCATTTTCAAGCCCTTTTACTGGGTCTTCAACAATGCTTGAACTTTCATTTTATTCTCTAGCCTTTTATGGGTTTCTACAAATGTAGATTTTCATTGTCCAGTCATTACTGTTACTGTCACATATGGTCTAGATTTTAATTCAATATTTCCATGGTTTGAAAGGTATGTATACCTGGAATGGAGAACACCCTCTAAATGTAACCCATTTTTCGTCAATAGACTCAGGAAGTTCTGCAAAGAATCCTGAATTTAATTAGTACCACAAAAAAAGTGATGAGTAAATATATCGTGTTGTAGAATATAATCATATGCTATCCTCAAGTTATCCATTTGGTGTAAGGCTGACTTGAGAATGGGGTATGATTGTATTCTACAACACAATTGATATCACTTCAGTCAGCGCCTCCATTATTGTTAAAATGCTTCATTCAAGAAATGCCAAAGAAAAAAAGAAAACAGTTCCTAATTCAATTAGGAAAAGAACTTGCTGAGGTTTACAACAAGCGAGAGCTTGACAAACACTCTTCCAACTCCTATAACATATCCTAACCAAAGAAGAAAATATGCTCCTTCTGTGGTCCAAAAATGGGTAGAAGAACCTATACTGTGTGTAACAATTCAGAAATAATAATAAAACACTGAATATGGGTTGTATTAATAAAAGCGCATTTAGACGAGAGGTGATTACCTTGCACAGAAAATTCCACCTCCCCACCCCTACAGCTCCCCAAAAATAGCATATAAAACTTCGACAAAATATCTGCGTAAAAAAATTTACGCCACATTCAACGCCGGAAGTTCCATTGTGTCCGGCATCTGTCAGTCTCAAAAGAACGAAAAAATTAAAAGATAAAAAAATAAAGGGGTATCCCACCTAATGTTTTTGATTAATACTAAAAATGAGTCGTACTATAATAAACAAAATTCTGTTTATAGTCCAAGAAGTGATACTGTAGCAGGCCATCAGTCGAACTGTATTTACTTTCCGCTAATCTACCTTTCATAGAATCATTTATCAGGAGATCCATTTTTAAAATAGCTTGGGCTCAGTGACTCAATAATTCGCAAAGTTTTCATATTTAAGAACTGTAAATGCATCGCTTTAGTTGTGATCTTTATGCCCGTGTTATAAATTGTACTGTCTTTTATGTTATGAGCCCCATATCAGAGCATGCAATGTGCATCCAAATACTTATTTTTCCTGTGTAAAACTACAGCAGTCTCTTGGGAGCGAAATCCACTTGCTCACCGACCGTTTCCAGCACAGGTCTAGCCTTTCTCACTACTTGTCCTGAAATAGTCATACTGAATAACAGTACCTTGATCAGAGCTCTGGGACGATTCGTGATTTCCATAGAGTAGGAACTGTGATCTCGAACCTCTTTTATTTCAGCCATTCCTGACGGTTTGTGTGCGCTGGTTGAGAGATATTTAGTTTACGTGACCATGGTGTACGGTTCCCTCACGTATTGTGCATTTAGTAACAAATGGCTATTGCTTATCGAAAATACTTCTAGGCAATCAAAAGCCTGAAACGATGATTGGTGTATGAAACATACAGCATATTTTGCGTTTCTACAAAATTATAAATCCTGTAATCATTTTACACAATTAAAGATTATTTCAGACAATTAAACCCTATATGCTTTATGATACATAATGCTTTTTTTATTATTTTGTAGGAAATTCTTTATATATATATATATATATATATATATATATATATATATATATATATATATATATATATATATATATATATATATATATATATATATATATATATATATATATATATATATATATATATATATATATATATATATATATATATATATATATATATATATATATATATAAATAAATATATATATATATATATATATATATATATATATATATATATATATATATATATATATATATATATATATATATATATATATATATATATATATATATATATATATATATATATATATATACATATATGTGTGTGTATACATACATACACACATACATACATAAATACATACATACACATGTTCATTGACCTTCTTGTAAATCTTTTCACCACCGTGGCCAGTATTAACGTGGGCATATTGGATAATTCCCGTGACTGATTCTTTGGTTGCCATATATTTTCCATTGTTCTTTTTAATATTTTCTGTTTCACCAAAGGAAACAGCCTGAAAAGTTTTCAAGATGTAGTAGGCTTCTCTTTTAAGCGTCTGCCCAGTCTTTCCTTTCTTCACAACGGCAGTTACCGTCTGCTCATGTTCAGCAGACCACAAGGAAGCACAACTCTGTATTTGTTCACCCATGGCCAAAGCTTCCATGGGTTATACCTGCTACTTTGGAAGTATCGTCTACATAATATTAAAGGTGTTAGTGGTACAGTTGATAGTAGACTTCAAAATTACTATTCCCACCTAACATCTATGTTTTTAAGATTCGTGAATGAAATTGCCTATTTCATGAAGTGGGCAATTTCACAGATGGGGTGTAACACAGACACACAAACACACACACACACACACACACACACACACACACACATATATATATATATATATATATATATATATATATATATATATATATATATATATATATATATATATATATATATATATATATATATATATATATATATATATATATATATATATATAAAGATAAAACCCACAAAGGAAACAGAAACACTGGAGTGCTGCGAGGCCTTTCGACACTTACATCCTTTACTTGGCAGACTGAAGAAATATAAAAGTAAGTTTACAAAGAAAGCTCATATAAATGACAGATGGGGATTATAAAGGAAATGCATGTACCTGGAATCCAACACAATTGAAGAATTAGTAGAACTGCCAGAACAGGGTTAAATATTTAAGAGGTTTTACAAAGGATTAGGATCGACCGTTCAGAAGCAGGGACAGGACAATTAAAAGATTATACAGGGTCGTGACTGACCACCCAAAAAATATTAGTACAACAAAATAATTCTGTTTTTGTAAGATGAAAATTTTTACAAATAAAAAAAATTATATTAAACATATGGATACATAGAAAATATATATCAAGTAACTAAGTTGTAATTAAGTCAGTGATTTTATCTTTTAGGTCATTCTTGAACATTTTTCTAATACAGGGGTCCAAATAATACATGCCAGGGCTAAGGTTAAAATTACAGCTGGAAGTAAGCTGGATAATAGCGGACTCCAATAGATTTCTTGAAGAGAAATCTTTCGATCTGGCACTGAACTGAAAGTTCAGTGATTGCCAGATTGCAAGTGGTCAGTAGATGTACATTCAATCCATTATTTATTCACTCAGTGATTGCTGTTGTTCCCTTTTCCATCTATTATTTTAGTGAGATTTCCCCAACTTTTCCACTGTTAAACTAATACCATGTTGTGCGTGTAAATAATGAAATAGTGTTCTCACTTGGGAACCTTCCAATAACTAATTATTCTTTCAATTATTCTGTCTTCTTATGAAGGGTTTTTGTAAAGCTAGGATTATTAAAGTAAAATAAGAAATGCAATCACCCCCTCGTAATTCATAACATTGGCGATCTTGCCAGCATGTTGCTAATTAAAGGGAATTAGATTTAATAAAAAAGAAATTCAAGTAAAAATCACCTCCCCCCAACATCGTTAGCAACTGAAACAAACCTGATATCAATTTCTTCAAAAGGTAATCTGGAATCAGAAACGGAAGGTAAATTGGCTTTTGAACCAGTATGTTTAATTCGTTTATTGAACGTGCTATAGGCAGTAAGTAACAGTTAATGCAAGCAGCGAAGCATCTAAGAGGCTAGAGAAGATAGGGAGATGTTAGCGAATTAGATAGAAACATTGCATGAAGCAAACCTTGCATGAAATTTGATAGACAGCAACATAAAATTAGCTAGGTAAGCTCAGTGCATGTATATCAAGAGAAAAGTGAGCAATTTCTCTTCAATTAGGGCCGTGGAATTGAATTTCATAACCACGGCATAGGATATACCATGATTGGCAACTCACCCCGTCTCGCCCCAATTCTGCTCGCTGTCCAACTTTTTCATCTTTTTTTTAAATTCTTTATTCATAGAGAGTAGCTGTATTTTCAAATGTATCATTAACGTAACAACTGTTCGTAAGTAATTTGCACAGAATAAAACAGTATACTTAAATTTGTGTCTTGTGAGTAAAAGAGATTTTGTTTTGTTCATCTTTTGTGTAGACATGAGTACATTTTTCATATACGTGATCAGTAACCACTGCGCACAAACACGTGTGTATGATTCGGCCTTGAACTGTCACAACAGGATGGCCATATTGGAGAAGCTGTCAGCTGTCAGACGTGCCACTGAGCTGTCATTACATTCATAGTATGCACTACTTTTATATTTGCACAAGTCCTTGCCATCACTGTAACGGAAGTCATTCACTTTATCGCGAAAAGAAAACAGCCTTATTAATGTAACTTTAGAAGCGCAGTCATTCTTCATTTGTAAAAAAGAAAACGTTAACTTCATGTAACCATTATTATGCTATGTTACCTCATTTCAGTAGAGAGAGAATTTCAGTATCCTTAACCATGGGAAGCATGATTAGTTAAAATTTTTGTTACATATTACTTGATACAAATATAACCATTGCCTTACAATATTGAGTCATTCAAGTCAGCAAACTCAAAATAACATGTCAAATATTAATCTCTGAAATCATGTCTTACACAAAGGTGCTGCCCTGCGATTGCTGATTTTCCACTAATCGTTGGACAAGTGAATCTCATTATTGCTCTGAGTAAAGCAAACCCATTTTGCTGGGATTTTCCAGTCTCATATATATATCCCAATTTGGAAATTTACAAACTCATTTATACCCTGTACTTGATTATCATTGCGGTTATTGTGCTAATTTTATTTTCTTTTTTTTTGTGTGTGTTGCCCACACTACTTATTCTCATGCCACTGTTGCACTGAATGTTCATTTGATTAATTTCATTCTGATCTAATAGAACAACACCTCTTGTGTCCGTGGACAAGTTAAGCATTTCATGTGCTTTATACATAGCCTTATGTATGCACCATTATCTGCTACGTGCCATTTAATTAATTGGTTTAAGCACTCAGCCTATGTGTTATTGGCTAGACTATTGATCACCTTGTGTAAGCTTAAGGTAACTGTTCTTCATAAACGAATATTACTGTTCTTCATAAAAGTCCAACATTCCTCATGAACCAATCTGCACATTTTTGTGCCTTGCAAGCCTATTAATTGCACTTATGTGCCATTGAGTTAGTCAGTTCTTCAGAACTCAGTCACATCTGCATGTAAATCTCGTAGTGTGTCATACCTCTGTTCTTCGGAACCACATTGCATATTTAGTGCCTGTGCAGTCCTTATTTCAGGGGCCCTCCCATTCCCATTCCAAGGGTTACCATTCCTATGGCACATTTCCATTCCAGTAGAGCTTTCTGAAGCCCACTTCCTTATTTCAATACGTTTTGCTAGTTCAGAGTGCAATTTCCATTTCGGGCAGTTGTTTGTTTAGCCATCCTAAGATTTTAACATTTCTGGGGAAGATCAGACCCTGCTCTAAGCATCAGCAACATGTCCACTGCTGAGGAAATCAAGGCCTTCACAGAGACAGAGAAACTTCTGGGACTGAAGGTGACAGATCAGGCAAATTGGGTTCAAGCCCAGATCCATGATGCTAGGGAAGAGAGAGAGAAGCAGCAACAGCATGAAAAAAAGGAGATGGAAAAGCAGTGTCAGCATGAACTAGCCTTAGCACAAGAGAAGGAGAAGGAGCAACAAGAAAGGGAGGAGGAGCGACAGTATCAGCTAGTGTTGAAAGAGAAGAAAGCCAAAATCGAACTAGCCAAGCAGAACAGTGCCATGGCACTGCCCAATGCCGAGCCAAAAATCCGACCCCAGTCTCCGCTCCTTCCATTATCTCAAATATTAGCCACATCATGCCCACATGGAATGAAGCAGAGCCAGAGGCATGGCTGGACCATATGGAAACCCTCTTCTCTGAGTACAATCCAACTGAAACTGAGGAGGCCATGATTCCCACAAAACACATGACCAGAAAGGGTCAGGATATCTTAAACTCCTTAGAAAATGGTGACAAGGGAAGCCTTGAGGTGGTCAGGAGGGCCATAACAACCGTTTATGAAATTACACCTGAACACTGGGGGCACTGATGACGAGGTCTTCCCAAGGAGATTGGTCAAACCTGGTCCAACTGGTCTCACATAGAGAAGTGAGCCTCGTGGAGGTGGATCGACACCATGGAGTGCCAAGATATTGAGGTTATATTGAATCAAATGCAATTGCAGGACTTCCTCTATTATGCTCTCTGACCCTTGGCCCTATACATTGATGAGAAGCAGCCAAAATTATTCACCAAGTGTTGCCGCCTGGTCAATGCTTACAAGACATACCACCCAGCCTCCAGCACCTCAAATAGGCACATAGTTCCTCCTGAACCCAATGCTTTATCAGTCTGACCAAGAAATGGACCTCCTAATCCACCTGTATGTACTAATTGCAAAAAGGTAGGGGCATTTAGAACCCCAGTGCAAAGCGAAAGTGGGAGCCATATCAGAGTCCCCCACTAAGCAAAACTCCCAGCCTACTTGGACTGTAACCACTCCTCATAGAGATACAGCAAAGTTTATTGTTACACACATAAGGAATACGAGTATTCCACGAATTGCAGAGATTGTCCTGGCAAGAAACCAGTATCCATCCTTTCCCTGTCAGCCTCTCACATCCTCACCTAAGGGCCCCCAGCAGAAGGGCCACTATTTGTGGCACCTCCTCAAGGTTGGTACCAAACAAAAACAGTCACCGCATTCGTGGATACTGGTACAGACATCTCCCTGATCAGACAAGATAAAGTACCCCATAGGGCCATCATCAAAGAAAACAACCCATCACTATTGTGGGTATTAATGATTGGACAGCGACACTCCTGACAGTCCAGTTGAGGGTTACTACCCCTTTCAAAAGCAAGGTCTGCGCCCTTGCAGTATCTAGCCACATTCGTCAAGGATATGAACTCTTCATAGGATAGGACCTCCATGCTGGGGCCTTCTACTACTGGGGTCATGCTTCCCCTCATTTGCCACCCAGTGCTGATGGTCCTTCGGGCTCAGCCATCAAGGAGAATGGGTATAAGATGCATGTCGTTGGCTACGAGGAAACAGGATGGAGGAAGGGCCTTGATGGCGAAAAATTATACACTTATGTGGAAGAAGAATGGACTATGTGGCTCGATCAACACCCTTGGAGCCCAAGCTTGGGAGGAGACCCTGGCCACAAAGATGCACAGTTGCTGAGCCTGTCACGGTGGCACCTCCCAGGCATCCTGCTAAAAGTAAACAGGTCTCCGCCTGCCATGACCCTCATAACACAGTATCCCTCATAGGGGCAGACCCAATAACCGAAATGGCCTTCATCCCACCTAATCCACCTGTGGTCTACCAGAGTAAGGATGGAAAGAAGACAAAACTCCTATCAGTCCATTTGGAGGTCAACACACCCCATCAAAGTGGGATTGGTACCTTCGGGATAGCTGCTAGTTTGCTGAGGAACTACAATGTCCTCCTAGGAACTGGAGAGTTTTCTAAACCTGATATCTTTGTACCACCAGTGCCTGAGTTGATCATGACAAACTGCAAACATCATGCACCTGTAATGACTTCCTCTTCTTTCCTGTCCCCAGAAGATAAGACTCTGGCAGACAATGTTTTAAGCCCAAGGTGGGATGCAGAGAATAGTGGCACCACCTTTACTCTGGTTGTCGCAGCAGCCGAGGCAGTGGCTAGCATAGTGCCAACTCCGCCTGGTAACGCAGCCTCCAGTGCCACTCCCTGCTTAGATCTCGAAGGTACTGCCGGGGATTTAAAGCATAAACCTCTGAGGAAACCACAGAAGAAAAATAAGAGGTGTGGAAGGTCCAGATAGCCTTAGAGCCACTGAGCTCTCGTGGCACTCGTATCATGTATCTGTATCAGTACCTTATCTTACCAGAGTAATCCTGGCACCTTAACCAGAAAAGGGATTGGCCAGGCTATCTCTCATGAAGGTTGCATAAAAAATTGCATATAATACATTGGAGCTGTTCTTTAGCTCCCACAAGCTGAAGGGCATGTCCTAGCCATCTTAGCATTTTTGTTGGATTTTCTTGTTACTTGTTACTTCTTGTTGTATTTTAAGTTATTGTCTTTTGTAAGCATGTA